>JAEIFV010000405.1:0-279303 GCA_018904265.1 Lordiphosa collinella | reverse complement strand
AAATTAGGTCTGTATCTTAAGTGGGTTTTGAGAGATATGCATTTAACTTTGTCCTTTTAAGTAATTTTTTTTCCATCTTTCACAAAAGTTGAAAAATGTTTCCACTCTAAAAAGCTCCTACATCTAAAGAAAAATTGTTAAACTCTTTGTTTTACGTTATTAAATAGCCTGACCAATTCCTAAGTAAAGTGCATCAATAGTTTTGCCGAATTCAACAACTCGAAATTTCATTTTTGCATCGAGTTTTTGGAAAACGAGCCACTGTGCGACGTGTTACAAACGACATATCTCCGCGCGGAGTTATGTCATTCCAAAGCGACATATCTCCGCCGTATTAATAACGACATATCTTCGTGTATTAAAAACGCGCGGAGATATGTTGTTTCCCAATGACTCAATCCTGACATTCAACTATTTAACTTTAGTCTGAGAACTGGAAAAACGAGACAGCACAGCTAATTTTTTCTGTACCTGCAGACAATGCTAGTCTACATTTGGTTGCTCTATTTAGCACTACTCGTCTCTGAGATCGATTTTTTTCTGGTAGGTTACAACGTTCCAATGACGATCAGCAAAAAAATAGATTTTAGATAATTTTATTCATGAAACGTGGCCGATAAACACCTTAATAAGGGAGAAATTGACCAGCGGATTAAAATGTGATGAATATTTGATTAATAGAGCATTTAATTTTTGTCAAGTGTATCTGACCATTTGAAACTCCACAAGCCAAGACCAAGATTTTTTTGCAATTTTTCGAAAGCGGCCCCATAATAAAATTATTGGACTTGATTTTTGGAATCAGCGGAAGGTGATACAAATGAAATGCCTGTCAAATGATTATTAATTTTTAAACTGGTGTAACCTATCGAATAAAATAAATTGCTTGTAAGTCTCACTTATAGTTTTTGTGTAATTGAATTTTTTTAAACATTTATTAAATGGCACCATGAGGTATACATTATCCTTAAAGCGACATATCTCCGTCGTGTTTCAAATGACAAATCTCCGCGCGGAGTTTTGTCGTTTTGAAACGACATATCTACGACAGCAATCGTTGAAGTTGGTTTTGTAGTCTTCGGAATCTTTGGAGAAGCTTATTATTATTAAGTTTGATGTTGTTTTTCCTTTGAATTAGAAAATACATTTGCACTACGAGGCTCATTAGTTTCTCCCCGTTTTAATTTCTTATGATACCAATAGATAACCAGACGTTGCTTCGTCCACACTCCTGGCTTATTTTAAGTATCCCAAATATGAGCTTTAACTAAATCTCTTTCAGACTAAGCAGTGCTGCTTTTGCAAAAAGTTATGGTTTTATTTCTTGACACTTCTTCTTTCTTTTACACTTCTCTCTGCAATGCTTTTAATTTAAGAGCTATTAATCATTAAGTTCAGGTTGTGTGATCTTGTTTCTTTGCTTACATAAGCAGTGTGGATTGAACTGTTGAACAAAAGCTATTGAATCGATGAATCGTTGATTCAGATGAAACACAAACTGATTTTAAAATCTACTTGTGCAGGGCTCTAGTACACTAGAGCGGATAGATCTATAAGATAATGGTCGAAAACCCATAACTTAAATGTTGGTTTGTGTTTTGCAATGAATTAATTAATAAAACCAAACATATTTACCAAACCAAACATGTAAAAATCACCCGAATGACACGTAAGCCACTTCGAAGTTGGATCAACAAAATCTCTATTCAATTTTTAGTCCTTTGAACTTGTTGATCAATGTTGATTATGATAAAGAAGACACATTTAGAAGGACAACTATACTTTCATTTAGTTATATAACTAGCAATGAGACTGCTTTGAAAACTCTGTATTATGCATACAAAAGTTTGGGTAATAGATAACTGTTTGAAAAAAACCTATTTAAGCTGAGGGAGCACTACTTTTGAGAGAAACTAAGAAATTATTGCACTGTCACTAACAAATGGCTTATTGCGTGGTATTCCATATTTCATACCTTCACATATATCAAAGCAAAACTATTAGTTGCAGTCATATGCATATTTTGGGCCATATATGTAATGGAAACATCAATTGATGGGTATCAAATAGTTGATCTCTTCGTGGAAATTTCCCAAATGTTTGTGTTTTTTTTTTCTAGCTGTTCATTGAAAGTGGCTGGCACTTTTCAGCGCTCTGGCATTTGCCAGCCGCGTTTTGTTTGCACAAAGCGCAAAGCCAAAGGTGAACTAGAGGGCCGCCGTCGAGCCTGATAAATTGAATGGTCAGTTGCGTTTGCATAAAGAGGGGGCGACTGGGGTAGCATTTCGGGTGTACAGCACCGGGTAAGGAACCTTTTGCTTGGGCAAAGGTAAACAGAAATGTCGACGCCAGATCGCTGACTGATTGCCACGCGTGTGGATTGGAGTCATGTTGACATAAAGCAAGAAAAAAAGAGAATCAAAAAACACTGCTGTTGAAATATTGTTGGAAGTTTAATTGCGCGCATCTTGTCCACTCGGATTACAAGGCAAGCAGAGAAATCAGCATGAAAAGTCGCTCATTAAATTCAAAGCTGGCAGGTGAAATTGAAAAGCAGGTAAAAAAGAGACAACTTGACTCCCTGACTATACGAAAAACGTGCTAAAACGTAAATCAACAGCGAAAATCGTGTTGAGCATTTTTCATAGTCCTGAGAAAAAAAGACATAAACAGAACAGCTGCTAGACAAGAAGTTGAAAAGTGCCAGCAGGCAGCGGCAGACGAGCGAACAAGGCGATGGCCAGTGGCAAGGACTGCCAGGACTCCGGACCCCGGACTCACCAAAAACGTAATTCAATATGCAGGGCCGTGTTAAAAGCTGTAAAAATGTTTAAGCGTTTTTCAATTTAGCAGTTTTATTTCTGCAGCGAATGAGATTTGCTGTTAACTCGAATTTCTTAAGCGATGGCGAAACATTTGTTAAGTGTCTGTGCGGGAGGAGGAAGCGGAATGAAAAAGGAGTTGATAGGACACCCCGAGCACGAAACTTAAAGATAATTTTTCAAGTTTTTATTGCTTTCGGTCTCTGCTCTGCAAGCTGAATGGGAAAAGCTTAAGCCCGCCCTGCCAAACACCCAAACTGCATTCAGTCATAATTTTCTCCTCTAACCAACCAGCCGGTGCCATGAATCCATGGATTCTCTGCCTCAATACCAACTTCAGCGCATTTCCCATTCATTTGCTGCACATCTCGGGCCAAATTTAGTTGCCTCTCCGCAGCAGCGCCCTTAGGTCTCTATGTTAATTTTTGCAGGGCCGCTGCCTCTCATGTTTTTTGATGATGAAGAGTTTTTGGCAAGCGGCCAAAAAGAATGAAAAAATCGGCTTGCATCATGGGGCGTTTCTGGACAAAAAGCAATAACAATAACGCGCACATGTAGCTTACCCTCCGCCAACATGCCGTGAAGGCTGGGATTGAGGGAGTTCCCCCTGTACGAGTTTTACTTTGTATTTTGGTCGGACGGTTTGATGAACTCCGTTCGGCAATTGCCGCTGCCTGGTTCTGATTGTTTTTCTAGATGATGCGCTGCTTGTTGATTTTGATGATGATGATGATGGCGCTGGCGGAGTAGACGGGGATGATGATGATGTGGAGTGCGATGTTGTTTTCGCTCTTCGCTTCCATTTTTTTGTTGTTGTTTGAGTCCATCCTGTTGTGGGTATTTCGCTTCCTGCTCACTCCACGCATTTCCCACCGTTGATTTCGTTAATAGAAAATTTAATTGCTTTTATTGATATTTTGACGGGCATTGTAATTGGAGATTACAGTAGAAGTGCACGTAGATTTTACTGATTGATTATGAATGAATGGAGCAGGCGCGGCAAGTATGGGGGCACTGCACTTTTTGACCCCCTCCCCCATAAAATTATATTGGGGGGCAATACCCCTGCCTGGTAGAGTTATTCTATGATGTCACACTTTTTTTCTTTAGCCTCCATAGCTCATCTCCGTAATATTATTGGTAATGTCAAAGCACTAATTGAAAACTTGAGCAAAACTTTTTCGAATTTGAGAAATCAGTTCACTGCTATTTGGGCTGAGATAGAAGATGATAGAGTTGTCAAAGATGTAGATTCTCCGAAAGAAAATCGCCAACGAAAAATTAAAAAAAAAAAAACTCGACAATTCGTATAACGCTGTTCAAGAGTGCTTTGAAAATTTCAGGAATGCAAACCGGAACCGAACCGCTAGTTCCAGCTGATAAAACGAACCGCTAACCGAACCGGCATCCCTTTGAAAATGCCGAACCGATCCGGAAACCACAAATGAAAACGTTTCGGTTCAGTTTACTGACGAGTCTCAAAGCGTACAAATTTTGGGAATTTAAGTTCAACCATTTTGAAACAAGTGATCCCGTACACCTCCTAAAATTTTCCATTAGTCATTAGTTAACATTCCTTTTTGGAAGTTGCTAATTTTAAAATGATATCATTATGTACGAATCCAGCACATCCGAATACTCAAATGTTCTCTAGGAATTCAATTTTGAAATGGTCGAAAATTCACAAATTTACTTTAGAAATCACTGAGGTTATTCACGACCGCCAGTTGAGCTGTGGAGTTGTGCTGTGGAGCTGTGGACACTGATTATATTTCAAATATTGAAGCTAATGTTCGGGGAAAAGACACTATAGGTGAGCTTTATCATTTTAAAAAGTTTTTCGGTATGAAATAGCTTTCCCTGAGAAAATTTTCAATATTTTGAGAATTAGCTAGTCCAAATAGAATTGGTTCGCGGGGTGTAATACCTCTAAAAAGGAACTAATACCGAACACAACGGACACAAATTTATTTTAAATTAAATAGTATGTTGTGACGCACTTTACCAGCGCGCACAATTGAACTAACGGCTGGTTTAAATTTTAAATGCAACGTATTGGCGCCTTCGATCGATATCAGAAATTATCGATGGCGACTCTAAATAAGCTAATGGTGGCGTGAGCTAAGCGTGAGCAAAGCATATAAAGGACCAGCATCAACGCTTAGGAAGTCACTTAGTCACCAGGGCTCGAAGAACACAGGTAAGCCCGTAAGGAGCCGTAGGGCATCCACCTGGGTTTGTGTAGTTTGGATTGCCAATCGTCAACAGAGTTCTAATACTTGTGTCTCTTGGATTGCCAATCCTCCCCAGAGTTTCAATACTCTACGGAACTGTAGTGCTTCCACGAAGCTCTTGTATATCTTGGATTGCCAATCCTCCCCAGAGTTCCAATACTCTACGGAGACGTAGTGCATCCACCTAGTTCTTGATTATCTAGGATAGCCAATCCTCCCCAGAGTTCCAATACTCTACGGAGCAGTCGTGCCTCCACTCATCTCTGCCCCTTAAATAACAAATCCTCACCAGAACTGGAACCCGGTACAGAGCAATCAAGCCTCCTTCGATCTCTTGGATAATTCCGAGAGCCCGCCTCGTCCAGAGTAAGATTCCCCGGAGAATTCCTGCTTCGAGCCAGAATAACCGGAACGAACCAGCCCATCGGAACCAACCCCAGATACCCCGAGAGACCTCGTGGCCCAGCATATCCAGCATAATACCTAGAATTAATATTACCACATAGAATATATTGAAAAAACCCAAAAACACATTGGAGCCTTGGATTGTTGTTTAGGGAATTTATTATCAGCAACCACGACTAGAAGAAATTATAAATTTCGGTAACTCTGGACTCGGCGAGCTCTCCCAAGGCTAGAGTTCGTTACAGAGTTCGTTACAATGTCCAGCTAGGTTTAAAGCTATTCAAACTTCTGCAGCTTCAAAAGTCCAAAATAATGACATTTTGATTTAAGGACATTTCTGAATGTTAAAGACTTTAGAACGGGCTTAGAAGGTTAAGATTCGGTGGAATTTAAGAAGGTCCTGGAACAAAAGGTGGTGGCCGGGAGGCTCAGCGGCTAGTGTGTGCGACCGCTGTGCAAGAGGTCGTGGGTTCGATAGCGTAAGCTGCGACGATATACTCAAGGAAGGGCTTGAATAGTTGAGACAGGGTGCAATTAAGGTCGATCCAAGAAAATAATAGTCTTTGCAACGATTTCCGACTGCTTTACCTTCGAAACTTCGGAAAAACTTCCTTTCCGCGCAGACGAGAGCAAACTGGGACTTTATACTTAAGAAAGGTTTTAATTTAGCAACTTTTCGGACTGTCTTACCTTAGAAAGTCTGGAAAAAGAACTTTCCAAACAGATTTAAGAAAAATTCGGGAAGTTATCATTAAGTACAGGCTTTAAGGGTTGAGATTCGGCGGAAATTATGGTGATCCTAGAAATAAGTTTTTGCCATTTGTTTAAATTAATCTTAATTTTAAAATTCTATGAAAATATCGGGTAGCTATACTTAGGGATGGGCCTTAAGGGTTGTGATTTGTCAGATTCTTGGCATCCAAGAACATAAATTGCGTTGCGATTTCCTTGTCGCGCAGATTTGATGGAAGATAGGGACTATTTGCGAAAACGGAAACTGGCCTTCATTATATTTATGATATTTTAAGACTGAACCACTGAACCGAACCGAAACCGCAGTTCAGTTGACTTTAAAAACCATGTAATAAGCCGAACAATTGGTTCAAATAGTGAGTGAACTGCTGAACCGAACCAGTCCTTAATTCCGATTTGTTTGCATCCCGGGAAAATTCCCAAGAAAATTGTTTACTATGAGATTATTGATAATATCGTGAATTGTTTGAAAGATAGATTTGACACAAAAGTAAATACTTTTCCTGGCCAGGCGGAGAGATTTCTATTCGGGGATGACCAGTTTAAAAAAAGAGGTATATGTGTTTTTGGCTGCGATATTAACGCGGATCGACTTCTTCTACACAGAAACATGTTTATAGACATTTTGCGAGCCAAAGAATTGCTTCTTTTGAAAAGTGAAAACCACAAGGTTTTAAAAAGAAAAATAAAAATTTTTTTAAATTTTTTTCTTACAGTACAACATTTGGAGAGTGTTGAGTCAAAATTGCTAGTAAATCGGAGCGAATTTTACGAAGATACAGCGTTTCGAGCGACCGGCCTCATGTATGAAATTTAAGAGAATAAAAAACTTTAAAGCGTTTTCCCCCACAGCTCACGTTTTTAAAGTCGGTGCCCCTCATAACTTCAAGACTACTGCACCGATCTTTTTGAAATTTTGAACACTACTTCTGTACATAATTTGCGAGGTAACGCTGTCGATTGTTTTTTCCAATTTGTTAATAATTTTTATTTTACAATAACAAATAAACCGATTTTTTCAGTAAAATTTTCCAAAAAACTGAAAAAGTAAAATTTTCGAAAAAAAACTCGACAGCGTTACCTATTATTTAACGAAAAAACTTTGGTTTTTTGATTTCTGATGATCCAGCACCAAGTTATAAGGGGCACCGAAATTCAACTTTATTCCGAGAGACTTTCGAAAAATTTTTGCCATTGCCGATTTTTATACCCTTGCAAAGGGTATTATAAAATTGTGCAGATGTTTGTAACGCATTGAAGGAAGCATCTCCGACCACATAAAGTATATATATTCTTGATCAGTATGACGAGCTGAGTTGATTTAGCCTTGTCCGTCTGTCCGACCGTCCGTCTGTCTGTTTCTATGCTATCTCCTCCGTCAGTTTTAAGGCTATCCACACCAAACTTTGCACGAAGTCTAGTGGTACATTTAAGCTGCACATTTGTCGGAACCGGCTGGATCGGATGCCTAAAGCATATAGCTGCCATAGAAACGATCGGTCGAAAAACTAGTCTTAGTGAGAAAAACTTTTTTTTTAATGGAAACGCCTCCAAAATACGTATTCCTTAGTTTACTATCTTTTCCCATGATTTCACTAAGTTTGGTCGAAATCGGATGACTATAGCATATAGCTGCCATGCGGAAAACTAGTTCTAGTGAAAAAAACTTTTTGTTTTTAATGAAAACGTCCTTATCATTGGCATACTTATTTATATATTTTACACAATTCTACAAAGTTTGGTCGAAATCGGATGACTATAGCATATAGCTCCCATAGGAACGATCGGTCGAAAAACTAGTTCTAGTGAAAAAACTTTTTGTTTTTAATGAAAACGTCCTTATCATTGGCATACACTTATTTATATAGTTTTACACAATTCTACAAAGTTTGGTCGAAATCGGATGACTATAGCATATAGCTCCCATATGAACGATCGGTCGAAAAACTAATTCGAGTGAGGAAAATTCTTTTGCTCTTATTGAAAACGTCCTTTTTATTGGCATATTCTTATTTTATATACATTAACATCTTTCTACAAAGTTTTATCAAAATCGGATAACTATAGCATATAGCTGCAGTATGAATGATCGGTCGAAAAAGAAGTTCTAGTGAGAAAAACTTTTTAGTTTTTAATGGGATCGCCTCCAAATTTCGTAATTAGCAGTGTATTATGCTTTTCCAAGATTTCACCAAGTTTGGTCGAAATCAAACATCTGTTTAGTATAGATCCCATAGAAAAGTAAGGTCCAAAAAGTAGTCTTAGTTAGAAAAACTTTATTGTTTTCAATGGAAGCTGCAAGGGTATACAAAACTTCGGCCGAGCCGAAGTTAACTTTCCTCTGTTTTTTAATATTTCTTCGTGCAAATTATATACAACATTCTTTAAATGACATATGTTAAATTTGCTATTGGTTTAAATAAAGAGATTTTAGCTGTGTCGTCACAAAATTTTCACAAAAAAGTACTTTTTGTCGTGCGATTTAACCTTACCCCCTTTAGTGACCCAAGGTCACCCAAATTTCCTAGCAACTGCAAACTTAAGCGCGTTTTTCTCGAAACATCGTTTTTCAAACGGGTTCGAAGCTTTTCTAAATTTCTACTGAATCGATTCTGATGATGTAAGGCTTAATGAACGCAGAATTAAAATACATTTTATATTATTTTTTTGTTCACTAGACAGCAAAAAAAATTCTCAAAAGGGTAAAATTTTGTCGCCTCGACCAGAAGAGGGACTTAAAAACACTTCTTTTTCTTGTCTCTGACTGCCTCCTAGCCCCTCAAATTACTAATTATGTATAATCAACAAACGAGTAAAAATTTTTAGTCCCCCGCCCGGGCGTGCCTCCTAACTCTTTCGCATGCCGACAGTACACCCGTTTTGATGGAGCGATATCATCCACACGGGTAAGACGTCCCATCCAGCGCAGCCGCTGTTGTTTTATGCGCTGGACAAGCTTAGTGTCCCCATAGAGATAGAGCTTGTAAAGTTCGTGATTCATTCGGATGCGAAATTCGTTGCCAACTTTTTGAGGTCCATTAATCCTCCGAAGAACGTTTTTCCCGAACACGCTAATTGCCGCCTGTTATTGGCATGCTTCTGTTCCCTATAGCAGGACTGGGATGATAAGCGACTTGTGTAGCGCAATTTTCGTTTTCCGAGAGAGGGCTCTGCTCTTGAACTCCTTACTGAGCCCGTAGTAACATCGGTTTGCAAGAGTAATTCTTCTCCGGTTTTTTAGACTGGTGCTGTTGTCGCTGGTTATCGTCGTTCCGAGGTAGACAAATTCCTTAACAACCTTGAAGTTGCATTCTCCCATTGCAACAGATTGTCCAAGCGTAGACTCACTGCGCGTTGATTGTGGGTACTTCGTCTTACCCTCATTTACTGCTAAGCCCATAAGATTCGTCTTTGCTATTTTGATATCAATATCATCGCCATATGCAAGTAGCATGTTATCTCTGGTAAAGATGGTGCCCGTTCTGTTAGCATTTGGGCATTAGCACAGTATATACTCCATCAGAGGATTAAAAAAGTCGCACGATAAGGTATCACCCTGCCTAAAACCTCTTTTGGTTTCGAAAGGCTCAGAGAGGTTTTTTCTTACTTTGACGGAGCTTTGTGTGCTTCTCAACGTCATCATGCAAAGTCGAACGTACTTTGCTGGTATACCAAAGGTACACAGGGCTTCAAAGAATTTTGACCTTTTCGGCGTGTCAATAGCGGCTTTATAGTCAACCAAACTTAGCTTTCACCGAAACTAAAGGAACCAGTGTCCATCAAAGTAGGTGAATTGGTATGCAGTTATTATAGAATTTTCATTTACATCAGCGGTGTGCACGAAATTTCATTCTGCGAGCAGTCCAACAACACGAACAGCCACCAGCACACACACTGCATGTATTTGTTTTTGCTGTCGTTTCTGCCGCGCACACGTGCATTTTGCTTCGAATTCGTCTAGCTTGTGTGAGATGACGAGGCAAAAAACAAGGGCATTCCCGTCGCTGATCATTAAAAACGAGTTTAAGCCAATTCTGATCTCAAAAAAGAAGCTTCGTACAACAGTTTTCTGCAAATATTCTTTTTGCCACTGCTCTGCCCGAGCGACATCCCACCAGAAGGGCACACCCAGCTTCGAAATATCTCGCTGCACCTGGTCGCCTCCTAACTCGTTTGCATACCGACTGTACACCCGTTTTGCTGGAGCGCTAACATCCATACGGGTAACATGTCCTATCCAGCGCAGCCGCAGTCGCTTTAAGCTTAGTGTCCCCATAAAGCTCGTACAGTTCGTGAATCCTTCGGATGCGAAATTCGTCGCCAACTTGTAGAGGTCCGAAACTCCTACGAAGAACCTTTCTCTCGAACACGCCAATTGCCGCCTCATCCGTTTTTGTTATTGTCCTTGCTTCTGCGCCGTATAGTAGGACTGGGATTCAAATATTCTACATTTAGGATTTCCAATGTCTGATCGCTAATCACACACTTTCAGCATATGATAAAAGTATTGCGAAAATTCTGCTTTCTATCTTTTATCGTTTGGGCTGTGCGGTAGTCACAAGTCAGTCAGTTAGGGTGAACTCTTTTGTATTATTGTATAGGCTTATTTCCGTGAGCACTAAAACTATTTCCAAGATGGAAAGAGCTTAAGGTACTAAATATGTTGAGCGTAGACACACAGCTCGTGTGGAGCCATTGCGGCAATAGGTAGTGTTAAACACAGTTCGTGAGCCGCCTTTCTTATTTGATTTTTATTCTACCGACCATCATGAAAATTTGACAAATTATACAGTGCTGGGCAAATCACTTTATCCAGTTTATGGAAAGAGTGACTTTAGGCGACTTGGGGAAATGCTTCATTACATCGGGATTATTGGCAATTTGAGCTTAAAGTTTAAAACTGTTCTTAAATGGAAGTCTCTACCACTCCCTCCTCTGGGTGCAGATTTGTCAAGGTATCTTGCTTTGCTAACTGTTAAGAACAGAAAAAGTTAGGGCCGTGTAATGCGACCATCGTGTCTTAAACATTTTATCGAAAAATCTTTAGTCGATAAAACAAACACACTACAACAAGGATATTATCCTTATCAGGAAAAGAATCAATCAAATCCTCTGCAAGCTTCCACGATTTTTATTACTTTTCTTTATTTTCTCATGATTGCAATTATGCATCTTCCAGAAGATAAATTTCCGTAAATTATTTTAAAATGAATCATGAATGAAATGGACTCAAAATATGCTTTTTATTACTAAAATCTAAAGACCCCAAAAGAATACCATTTCTAAACCATAATAGAGAGGCAACATATGAAATGCTTTATGCAAATGGTATACATTTTTATGCCAAGCTAACAACAGGTCCCGACACTAGCAAGCTGGATAAGATATGCAGCGCCACCTCAAAAGCATGCAATGAAATTTTTCACAGCATGCAAATGCCAAAGGCAAAGCCAAACGAATAGAAACGAAAAAAAAGATACTTTCAAATGCAAGCAAACTTCTTTCTGTCGGATTTGGGACTAAAACTGTGGGGAACGTGTGCTTGTGTGTGCTCTGATATTTATATGGCAGACCGCAAAACAAATTTCAGTTGCGGCAAATGCATTTTATCCACTTGGCAAACAAATGAACTCGAGCTCCACATATGGAAAGTACAGCTTATAGTTCTTTCTCTGCAACTTCGTCTGGGAGAAGTTCATTGGTAGCTTGCCTGTAATCGCTTGTAAGACAAAGCCAGCTAGCATTTATTGTATGTATTTGTTTGCCGCTTGATTGATTGATCAGCGATATAGAAAACTCATTAAGAACTTTAATTAAATCGAGACTGCAAACAAAAACGAACAATGCAACAGCGAAAGAAAATCTCATTATTCATAGGGAGCGACATGAAAATGAAATCTGCGTCCAGCTGCAGCAGCACAAATACAACAACAGCAACAAAAATATGTGCGAAATTGTGTCAGAAAGTGAGCGAAAACATAAAACATGGCACACTCCCAGCTGCTGCAACTCGGCACTTTCTCACTTTCTCACTCTCATGAATTATGTTACGTGCTCGTCAGGCCACAGCCAGAGTCAGGGAGGGAAGGTCCTTCCCGGAGAGTGGATGACAGGTTCTTCAAGGATGTTGGCCTGGCAGGTGGCGGCAACTGCGGCCGCATTTAGAGTGTGTTTAACATTTTAATAAATGATTGTGACAAATGCACCATCGGGGATTTGCTTGAAACGGCAAAGTGCTTACCGAACCGAAGAATTTGGCGAGAGAATTGAAATCACTTTTTGCTAAAACAAATCAATGCTAGAGAAAACTTTTAATATTGAAAATGTCTCTGTAACACCTTTCACCTTTGGCTGCAACTTTTTGCTGCAAAAGTTTTTTGCCAACGTTGCCATTTTCCCCGAAAAACAATTAAACTTGAACTTTTGTCATGAAACAGAAAAAAGCAACGAGAACATAAATGAAATTAAAACTAAAAGCACAGCACAAAATTTGCGCTATCAGCAAAACATGGCGACACTCGCACACACATACATTTACACAGCAGAAATTGCGCTAATTAATTTTTATTTATTACGTATACGACTGGGCAGCCAAAAATATTTCCCAATTATAATTAAATTTCTCTAACTCTTCCTTTCAGGCAAACACACGCGCTTGGATACGCAACAGACGGCACAGGAAGGTAATTAATACGGTGGCCATTTCTTTTCATGCAACTCATTTTTTTGCCGCACTTTCACTGCAGTGCAGTGGCAAAGTGAGTGCAAAAAGTGGAAAGGAAAAACGGAACTGAGTGTGTGCACAAATGTGGAGCAGGAAACTTTTAAGCAAATGAACCTCAGCGAGTGTAATTTTCTACCCACTTTTGCCTCTCCCTTTTAGATGCGGACTTTCCACGCTTTGCCGAACCCATTGCCAATGTCACTGTCTCCATTGGGAGAGATGCGCTGCTCGCCTGCGTTGTGGAGAATCTCAAGGGCTATAAAGTTGCCTGGGTGCGTGTGGATACGCAGACTATATTGTCCATACACCATAATGTCATTTCGCAGAATAACCGAATAAGCTTGACCTACAATGATCATCGATCGGTGAGTGTGTAAAATACTTAGAATAAATTTGAAACAAACAATGGAGAAGAATTATAGGAGGAGATAAGCCGAAGTGCTCACTCGTCGTCAAAAACAAAGTCTCTGTGCCGTTAGATGTTGCCTTGGCAACATAAGATGTTGCAAAGACGAAGACAATAGCCGAACTCAATGATGAAATTGAAGCAAATCCTCTTTCTTCACAGAAACGATTATAATAAAAAAAATAGGGGAAAGTTAACTTCGGCTCGGCTGAAGTTTTGTATACCCTTGCAGTTTGTTTTTCTAAATAAGACTACTTTTCGAACCTTACTTTTCTATGGGAGCTATACTATTAGAAGTACGATTTCGACCAAACTTAGTGCAATCATTGAAAAGCAATTAAGGCGATCCCAATTAAAGCCTAGTACGGATAACGCAAAAAGCGATCGCAAACAAAAATTTTCATATAAAAATGACTCTGTAAAACCGCTCGCAAAATTTTTGACGTAAAACGTTTTGCGACTAGTATGCTGACAAGCAAACAGGGGGGTGGTAAAATCCACACTGGCGTCCTCGCGTCAACTACTCAACTACTCTGCGCATGTGGATTATATTGAACAGCTGTTCGAGTTTTGTTTGTGCGCACTATTTAAATTTATTTGTTTTGACGGTCGGTAGAGCAAAAATATGTCAAAAAAATAAAAATTCGATTGAAGCGCTTTCATGAGGAAGAAAAAAAGCTAATTATTTGGGGCCTCATCAATATTTTGAGTATTTAGATTCAGTTGCCATAGACAGCCTCGATGTCCAGAAAGAGCAACAACAATTTTTTTGCTTGCACCGGCCAATGTCGATGAGTAGAAACCACATTATTATATATGTACTAACGTTTATGAAATAAAAACAAATAAATAATGAAAATGTGTAACCTTTATTATTGATCTCGCACGCCTGCAGATTCGTATCGCGTCTGCACCGGGTGCTTTGTTTTGGAGCCAATTAAAACTGTTGGCGCTCATTTGGAAGTTTTGAATGAACAATTCTGTGACTCGAACTATTGGTGAAATCACATTATATCTTACAATCTCTCTTAGCTTTGTCGATATACTCATATCGTTAGCAAATCTTTCAAATATGGCAACTGAGACGCTAGCGTCTGCTTCATGTATGCTCTGCTTTCCTCATCCAAGGCAATTTGTGCGGCATAAATGAAAACTTGAGTTTTCAGATACAAAATCTGTAATATAGGAGGACAACTACCTCCTGGCTTCGCCATTGGACCTTACCGATCTCCATTTCATATACTAATTTCTTTATTGTTGCGACTTGAAATCCTCATAAAATTGTTTGTAAGCCGGGGAAAAGCGTGACCGTACCTTTTAAAATTACAATTATAAGATCTCCTTGAGCAATAAATGGCTTTTTTGTGCGCACAAACTGTTTGGCGTTCTCCGTACTAGGCTTAAAACAAAAAAGTTTTTTTCACTAGAACTTTCTTTTCAACCGATCATTCATACTGCAGCTATATGCTATAGTCATCCGATTTTGACACAACTTTGTAAAATAGTGTAAAAGTATTTAAAATAAATATTTGCCAACGTAAGGGACGTTTCCATTAAAAACAAAAAGGTTTTTCTCACTAGAACTAGTTTTTCGACCGATCGTTCCTCTGGCAGCTATATGCTATAGTCATCCGTACTTTGGATTCGTTTCCATTAAAAACAAAAAAGTTTTTCTCACTTAGACTAGATTTTCGACCGATCGTTTCTATGACAGCTATATGCTATAGTCATCCGATCCGACATATGTGCAGCGTATTCTGACGGAGGAGATAGCATAGACGGACAGACGGACAAGGCTAATTGAAATCAGTTCGTCATGCTGATCAAGAATATATATACTTTATGTGGTCGGAGATGCTTCCTTCAATGCGTTACAAACATCCGCACAATTCTATAATACCCTCTGCAAGGGTATAAAAAATTTGCCGGTCAGCACCGGACTCGAACACAACCCCCGGTTTTAGAAACATGCACTCACCACACAGCACCGAATCCTTGGCTCTGACGTCCGCTGTAAAATGTAGAACTTAAACGTCCATAATTTGTTGTAATAAAATCGCAACTTTGAAACGCTTGGCAGATGTAAAATAGTTTCGTTTGATCCCCGCCCGCAGACTAGAAAAAATTGGCTAGTTTTAGAAAAAATTGTGGCAGAATTTTCTGTTTTGATCCTTTGTTTAGTATCCTGCAACTTGACCAAAATCCACATTGTAAGACGGCGTATCGATACGGCGTTCTTGCGTGTGGAACCTAAAACAACTTTGCACAGCTCGAATTATTGTTGACAATTATTTGGATGTGATGAGCGTACGATGGGGCAAATGGGGGTGGAGAACAAAGCCCCGATAAGTTTATTAAATATAAGCGGTTTCTGTTTTGTATAGTTTCTCCCCTATGCTCACATGCAGAGATCATGCCAGGTTTTGACCGGCTGCTGGCCTTGTTCTTATCTTGTATTAAATGTAGTAGCTTTTTTTGGCTCCCTTGAGTCTTAATTCTTTTCGGGCCCCTGGAGAGTCTTGCTCAGCCCTCAATAATCCCTCTACTGGTAGACGGTTGGTTAAACGTTATTTTGTGTTAAATTTAGTTAAATTCAAATTTGGCCAAAATATTTTCTTGGGTTCCCAAACTCATAAATATCAATCCTGCAAGAATTCCAGTGCTGGATACAGGCCTTTATGCTTGGGGGGGGTGGGTATGCAACTGAAAATACGAATTATTGTAACACGATTTTGTCATTAAAATTTCCAACTGGGTTTAGTAATGTTAGATTTCTGATATACAGGGTGTCCATAAACTTTTCGTCAGATCTTTAAAGCATGATAGCTGTTATCAATATAAAAATTTTTTTCTTTTACAACATGGGTCTAAGTGGCTTCGTTTCCAAGTTATTACGTCTCAAAATAAAATGCAGCTTTGACGCAGTTTTTTATTCTAAATGAAAATTTCTGTGAAATAGTTTTCAAAGAACTAATTTTATGGAATTTAATTGACATTTTCCAAATTTAGGGAAAGTTTGTACTGTGATATTGAGAGTAATAGTTTGTATTGCTATGAAATTGTCTTACGTTGAGTACGAGGTGTGTTCAAAAAGTATCGCGAATTTTGAATTTTCGCTGCTTACGTATATTCGAATTTCGATTTTTTTGTGGCGTTATGTTGGTACTCATGTCTCTCACTTATGCCGACAAGCTCGGCCATTTTGAATGTTCACTTAATTGTTGACAGCTGCTTTGCTTGCACGTGTTTTGGATCGTCTTCGATTTTTACCTATTCAAAAAAAATGGATCAAAGAACCTGTATCAAATTTTGTGTGAAAAACGAAATTAAGTGCGCGGATGCATTCCGAATGTTGACTGTGGCATACGGAGAAGCTACCTTGGACCGAAGCAACGTTTATCGGTGGTACAAAATGTTCTCAGAAGGCCGAGAAGATGTGAACGACGAAGAGCACTTCAACAACGGACGAAAAAATTAATGAAGTGGAGAAAATGGTATTGGCCAATCGTCGAATCACCGTTAGAGAAGTTGCTGAGGACCTAAACATATCGATTGGCTCGTGCCATTCGATTTTTATCAATGATTTGGGCATGAGACGGGTCGCCGCGAAATTCGTACCAAAATTGCTCAATTGCGACCAAAAACAGCATCGCATGAACATTGCTTATGAGATGTTAAACTCTGTCCGCGACGACCCAAATTTGCTCCAGAGGGTCATAACTGGTGACGAATCGTGGGTTTATGGTTATGACGTGGAAACCAAAGCTCAATCATCTCAATGGAAGCTGCCGCACGAACCAAGACCGAAAAAAGCGCGCCAAGTTCGGTCGAATGTGAAAGTTTTGCTGACAGTTTTCTTCGATTGCAGGGGCGTGGTGCATCATGAGTTCTTGCCACAGGGAAGAACGGTCAATAAGGAATATTACCTGCAAGTTATGCGCAATTTGCGCGAAGCAATCTGCCAGAAACGCCCGGATTTGTGGAAGAACAAAAATTGGCTTTTGCACCACGATAACGCCCCTGCTCACACATCGTTGCTTGTGCGCGACTTTTTGGCCAAAAACAACACACTAATGATGCCGCAGCCACCGTATTCCCCAGATCTGGCCCCCTGTGACTTTTTCTTGTTCCCTAAACTGAAGAGGCCCATGAAAGGACGACGTTACGCTACGCTGACGATAAGACGGCATCGAAGGAGGGCTGAACAGATAAAAAAATGGGGATTACTTTGAAGGGGACAAAATAGATATTCATGAATAAATAAATAATTTTTGAAATAACACAAAATTCGCAATACTTTTTGAACACACCTCGTACGCTTTGTAAATCGAAAGCGGGGCGAGTCAGATCCATGGTGTAAAAGAAAAAATATTTCTGTTGATAACAACTATCATGTATTAAAGTTCTGACGAAAAGTTTCTGGACACCCTGTACATTAATACATTTTTGGTCTTTGACTATTATACGCAGTTGTATTGTTTTGTTTCAATAACTTTTTATACCCTTGCAGAGGGTATTATAAAATTGTGCTCGAAGTCTTTTGGTACAAATACGCTCCACATTTGTCGGAACCGGCCGGATCGGATGACTATAGCTTATAGCTGTCATAGGAACGAACGGTTGAAAAACTCATCTTAGAAAAACTTTTTTGTTTTTAATGGAAACTCCTCCAAAGTACGCATTTCCAAGTTTACTATCCTTTTCCATGATTTCACTAAGTTTGGTCGAAATCGGATGACTATAGCATATAGGATAGGAACTATCGGTCGAAAAATTAATTCGAGTGAGGAAAACTTTTTTGTTTTAAATGGGATCGCCTCTAAATTTCGTAATTATTAGTGAACTATGCTTTTCCATGATTTCACCAAGTTTGGTCGAAATCAGACATCTATATAGTATAGATCTCATAGAAAAGTAAGGTCCAAAAGGTAGTCTTAGTTAGAAAAACTTTTTTGTTTTCAATGGAAGCTGCAAGGGTATACAAAACTTCGGCCGAGCCGAAGTTAACTTTCCCCCTTTTTTTGTAAATAAAATCTCTAATGTAAGATTTCAAAATTTCAAAGCCTTAAGATTCCACCTGTATGGTTCAAGCGGGTTCGCTAGCTATATTTACTATCAAAGTGTATTAGTCATGTTCATTTGTTATTATTTACTACCAGAACCACTGTTTAATGCATAAATTTACGTATTTCCAGTGGTACTTGCACATCAAGGAGGTGGAAGAAACGGATCGTGGCTGGTACATGTGCCAAGTCAATACGGTAATGAAATAAATTTCCAGTGTCTAGCTTTTTACTAATTCAATTCACTTTTGTACCCTTAGGATCCCATGCGCTCGCGTAAGGGCTATCTGCAGGTGGTGGGTAAGTAGAAGTCAATACTTCACTTAGGTCAATGCCAATTGACGCACTGCCGGCAGAACTCATTGAACTCTCCTTGCTGCACTTTTTTCCTTACAGTTCCCCCCATGATTGTAGAGGGCATGACCAGCAACGATATGGTCGTGCGCGAGGGTCAAAATGTCTCGCTGATGTGCAAGGCACGCGGCTATCCGGAACCCTATGTCATGTGGCGTCGTGAGGATGGCGAAGAGATGCTAATTGGTGGGGAGCATGGTAAGCCGACGTTAGTTGTACACTCTGAAGCGGTGGCTTAATGCGGTTTCACTTCTCTTCCTCTGAACGGGATAGTAAACGTTGTCGATGGCGAGCTGTTGCACATCACCAAAGTGAGTCGCCTTCATATGGCCGCGTATTTGTGTGTGGCCTCCAACGGGGTGCCACCATCGATTAGCAAGCGCGTCCATCTGCGTGTGCAATGTGAGTATGAGTAATTGTGGGCTTGAAAGGGTTAAGTGACTAATTGTGGGGTGTCAGATGATGGTGGAGGCAGAAAAAATGTGTCATCAAATTCAAAACAATTAAGTTGGGAGAAATTTTATAAAAATGTATGAAATCAGTTGACTTCAGCAGTTTTTTTTATTTCCCAATGATTTATAATTATTTTCCAACAGGTTGTTTGAAGTCAAAGGTCTATGCTAACAAAACCACAAACTTACGCTTAATTATTTTTAAGCATTCATATAAACTGTGCTTAAGGGGCACACCTAGTGTGAAATTTCAAAAAAATTTTATTTTTTTCATATTTCGGTAGATTACACCTTTAAAAATAACATATAAAAATTTCAAATCGATATCTCAAATAGTTTTTGAGTTATAGCAATTTAAAGAGCAGCCGCTCGGCAGCAGAGAGACGATCATTTTATCTTTAAACGGTTTTTCTGAAACAGCATTTTCCGAATTTGCTGCAGTGATTACTCAAAAAACAAATGATCCGATCAATATCGAATTTTTTTAAATGTTCTATATAAGTTCTCCGTACAATGACCTATCGATTTTTGATCTGATCAAAAATCGTTTTTCAGGCAAAAACGACAAAATTTTGGGTAAAATTCGACTATTTTTTTAAAACGCCGCCATATTGTCAATTTTGGTTTTTTTTATCGTAGGTCATTGTACAGACAATATTTCTAGTTTAACGAGAATTTTTTTTTTTTTTGATTTCATCCACGGAGAAGGCCGGAATCACTGCAGCAGTGAAGGACCTTTTTTTCGCGCCGTTGGAGATCGACTATAACTTAAAAAATATTTAATTTTTTTCTTCAAAAATTTCACTGTATATTCTTGAAACATGTATAAATATATTCTTAAAATTTTGAAATAATTGATAAAGTATTTTTTTTTAATAAAAATTCCCAAAAATCACCTTTTTTTAGGCCACTACACTAGGTGTGCCCCTTAAACATCTGTGCTAGCTCAGTCAAAACACTAAAAACAAACAAAAATTGTTCAATTTATTAATAAATCTTAAAACTTCACTAAAAATCACCTGTTTAACTTTCTAAGTATGTGGCGGCAATTGATGTTGATCTTTTTCCTAGAACAATCTCAGTATACTTTCATTGTTATACAACAAAAACCAATCAATTTAAGACCTCAGCACATAACAAATTCCATTCAACTCGTTCCCTATAAAACGGAAGCGACGAAAATAACGTAAAACTTCATTTTGGGCTTAACTCTTATGCAATATTTATGGCCTGTTGAGAGGAGGAACGAACGCGTTGTTTAATGCGTAAAATACACAAAACAAGGCCGGACCATGCAGTCAGCCTCAACCATCTCACTGCCTCTCTTCGTCTCCCTCTTCCGCTTTGCAAATGTTACCAATGCAGTTTTTTGGGGCAATAACCGCAGTGCGTCCTCAACATTGGCATACAAAATGGGAAGGACCCAAAGGTGGGGTGTGAAGCTGATGGAGATCCAAGCAGAGGAAGGGTTCGGGTGCACCCACGCACTTGGTCGAAAATCGACCAAAAGCTGCAGTCACGTTAAATTAATTTACCTGCGAGGAGATGAGTGCGTGTATGTATGGGAGAGTATTCTATATGTTAGAGATGGCAATGTGGTCTGAAATCGCACAAGCTAACTAAGCCTGCTGATTTACTGAATTTATCACTGAATTTATACTGAATTAACCTGAAAGAATTTAAGGGCTGTCTATACTTAGGGCTGGTTAAGTAATCATTCAGTTCTAGCCCGAACTATAGACATGACATTTTTGGACATGATTCTTGCAGTGTGAGAAACTACCGATCTTAATAATTTTACAAGACATGCGTTGTAAATCGAAATTATCTTTACAGCCCCAAAGAACCAAGCAGACCTTCTCTCAATCTCTTGGCTTGTGTGCTTCAAGTTTTTGCACAATAGAAAGGGACCTACAGAAGATGCTTTCTCAAGGCTAGTTAATTCAAAGCTATAGCCAATAGCTAGTGAAGGTAAAACCGTTGCTCAATAGAAATCCCATATGTTAATTAACAGAGCATTATCATAACTGTTAACATATAAAATCTTGTAAACAGACAGCGCATGCTTGTTGATTGCAAATATATAACAACAGATACAAATGTTGCACACAACGCCGAAAGAATGCAATATTTGCTTGTAAAGGCCATGACGGACTGACGACGTAAGTAATTGAGCTTACGCCACCACATATTGCGTCAACGTGGAACGTATGCCTAATGGGACTAGAACTAACACAAATAAATAACCCGCTGCCTCGCGTTGTTTCTGCCATGATAACAATAGCTCTCCCGCAAAGCCTTAAATCCAGTTCAACATTCAGCAACTGTCAAGCGTTAGTCATTCACATATGTTACAAACCTTCTTTTTGACCCAGCTCGGAAAATTCATTTAAGTCCGAATGTTTGGAAAAGAAAGTAAAATCGGCTTGTCAAGATGACAACAGCCCCAGCCAAAACGGCAGCCCGGTCTCTCACCTGGCGCTCAAAATCAGCGCAATGCTGCAAAATTTGTCAAGAAAAAAACTTTTCATTAGATGTTCCGAGGGGATGAACCACACCTATGCTCAGCAATCGCAACGCTACTGGATAGTCCGAATGTTTGGGGTGGGATAAGTCCCAAAGGTGTTACCGCAAAGGCAACCTTGTTGAAAAAATTTCAACGGTTCTTCGCTTTGTTTTTCTGCCATTTTTTTTGTTTTAGTTAAGTCGATGGCATACATGTAGAGTAACAGCTCGTAACATCTGGTGGCAACAATGTTGCACCAGTTGAGCAACGTAAAATAAGGCCGACTGCCTATTAACATAGAGTCCACGCTGGAGATTTTAAGCTCTGTTTAGCGCTGTTAAGTGCAAAAATACTTTTTGAATCCAACTGGGGGAAAATGTAAAGTGCAAGGAAATCGTTACGCCTGCTTCTTCTTCGCTCAATTTTTGTATGAAACTTCTCGTTACATCGTCAGTCCGACTGGGCCTTAAGCCGGGTATCCAGCAACCAAAACCAAAAAATTCCTGCCAAAGTTCATATGAAGAAATTGTGCCAGGAATTTTCTTTTTACATTTCGTTTGTTTAGTATCCTGTATCTTTACAAAAACCACACATTGTATAGATGCGGCGTATCGATAAAGGCGTTTCTTAAGCGTGTGTGGAACCTAAAACAGCTATTGCACAGCTCAGGAATATATTGTTGACAATTATTTTGGATGTGATGATCGTATAGATGGAGGCAAATGGCAGCGGAGTGTGGAGAACCGCTGGCAAGAGGTCGTGGTTATATCCCTAAATCTAATGAGAAGTTTTTTTTTGTAATAGTTTTCATTCTTCCTTATCACTTTTTGCCAAGGTTTTGACTCGGCTGCTGGGCTCTTGTTCTAATCTTGTATTCAAATGTAATTACTTTATTTAGTTGGCTACCAACCATTGAGTCTTATTTCTTTTACGTACACTGGAGAGTCTTGCTCAGCCCTCGGCCCAATAATTTAGAACGAATTGCGAGACCAATGTGGCTGATGTCGAGGTGTGATGTCATCACACCCGACCGCTCAATCAATAATAATCCACTATCTACAATGGTAGACCGAAGTTGGTTAAACTTTATTTTGTTTAAATTTAATTAAATTCAAACTTGGCCAAAATATTTTACTTGGGTTTCACAAACTCAAAATAAATAGGAAATTCCTGGCAGGAATTTTCCGCAGTGCTGGATACAGGCCTTTAACCCACAAATGTATGACAGAAGGTGATTTTCTTATAACTCCTCTATTTATTATGCGATCTTTTTTAAGATCAATATCTTCAAAATTGTGGGCGTTATTCAAAATTTTTTATTGAGGTGGCCGGAAAAGCCGTGGAAAACTTTGAAATAAATTTGATCTGCGTGCAGAAAATAGGAGTCTGCATACAAAATTTGGTTGCTCTAGCTTTTCTAGTGTCTGAGATGCTGCTGTTCATACCGACAAACGGACAGACTTGAGGTGAGGCTTCTTCTGCCTGTTACATACATTTGCACGACTTTAGTATATTATTTATACTCTACGAGTAACAAGTATAAATAGTTGAAGTAATTTCTGAATAAATTTTTATTACAAGAAAGTATTTGTAATGGCAACTTAATTTTTTACAACAAAATAATGGTAATATTAGAGAGAAAAAAAATTTTTAGTTCTTCAAAATATGTGAAGGTTATTGAAATGGTAATTTCGACTTACACATCTGTTATTCATACAACTGCTTTACGGCAACCAATAGTTTACTAAAAATAGGCAATTTAAAATTTCTTTCATCCTGCTAAGTTTTGCCAAGGGAACTCAGGAGTCTTTACAAAAAGTTTGTATAGAAACTCATTTTTTGACCAGAACTATTATTTTGGTCGACAGAATCAAAAAAGAGCTATGGATCACCAGTGTGAAAGGCGAAAGTACGAGTAAGAACAAGACTCCTTACAGAGAATCAGAAGTTATCTAGGGACCTAAGAAAGATTATAAGCTTAAAAAATAAACTACCATGGGATGAACTGGGATGTCAACTTGTCAGAAACTAAGCAGTTTTAAACTCTCTGAAGGTAATTAAGAAAATCGAAAAATTTTGAATTTTTGTAAATTTAATATTAAATCCAGATGTAATAATCAGATTAGACACTAAACGTTTGAAGTATAGGATTGTAAGCCAGCGCTACAAACTGGTTCCAACGTATTGTTCGGTTCATATGTGAATATAAAACTAAACCCGAACCTGATTGGATCCCAGGACTTCGGCGCGGCTTAACAAAAATGATTCATTAAAAAATCGAAACAACTGAAATTTGATTTGTCATCTGTTCGATATAGTGTGACAGAGTCTCAAAATCGCCAACCAAGTAAAATGTCTATTACTCAAACTTTTAAATAGAGCTTTAAATTTTTTTACTGTAAATAATCTTTGCAAATATCTTGTCATAATGAAATATGCTTTCAAAAATGATCTTAATAATGATTTCAAATAAGGACTTGCAAGAGAATAATAACACGCACAGCGGCATCTGAATAAAATTGATAGTTTAGTCTATTCTTACCAAAAAAATTAGTTAAAAAGCCATTTCATGTCCGATTTTTGTGTTGAAGTGCTTTTCTTGAATTAAATTAAATACTTTAAGATCGAATTTTAAAAGGTAAAATTTTTTTTATTTATATGCACTTTGAAGCATTTGAATTTCGTTAAATTTTAAAATTTTGCAAAAAGTAGGTTTTTTAACCTTCTTGTCTAAATAAGAAACTTTTGGCCGGGTTTCTTCTATTAAAATTGTCTTAACATTTTCCAATCTGTGCAAAAGTTATGAGAGTTTAAGTGAAGACAACTTTTGAAAAAATCGAAAAAACAGTTTATCGATATCTCTATAACTATACGACAGATGCTTTTTTCACGTCGATTTTTGTACTCAGCGGCCCAAAATACTTTAGAAAGAGTTAGTTTGGTGAATTGGGAGAGAGTGCTGTGAAGCACTGTATATATGTCGCTACAATTATAAAAATAGGGGAAAGTTAACTTCGGCTCGGATGAAGTTTTGTATACCCTTGCAGTATGTTTTTTTAAATAAGACTTCTTTTCGGACCTTACTCTTCTATGGGAGCTATACTATATAGATATCCCAAATAAAACTTTACGAAATTTGGCGATCCCAAATAAAACTAACAAGTTTTTCTCACTAGAACTTCTTTTTCGACCGAAACTTTGTAGAATTGTGTAAAAGTATATATTATAAAAATATGCCAACGTAAGGGACGTTTCAAAACAAAAAAGTTTTTCTCACAAGAACTAGTTTTTCGACCGATCGTTCATATGGGAGCTATATGCTAAAGTCATCCGATTTTGACCAAAATTTGTAGAATAGTGTGGGAGCATAAAAAACAAATACATGCCAATTAGAAAAACGTTTCCATTGAAAACCAAAAATTTTTTCTAACTAAGACTCCTTTTAAAACTACTTCTCTTGACAGCTATCCAAAAATATATCATGGAAAAGCATATTAAACTAGGATATACGAAGTTTGGAGGCGTTCCAATTGAAAACAAAATTTTCACTAAAACTAGTTTGTCGACTGATGACAGTTATATACTATAGTCTTCCGATCCGGCCTGTTCCGACAAATGTGCAGCGTATTTGTACCAAAAAATTTCAAGCAAAGTTTGGTGTAAAAAGCTTTAAAACTGACGGAGGAGATAGCATAGAAATAGACAGACGGACTGATGGACAGGGTTAAATCAACTCAGCTCGTCGTTATGTGGTCGGAGATGCTTCCTTCAATGCTTTACAAGCATCGGACAATTTTATAATACCGTCTGCAAGGGTATAAAAAAACTGAAAAAAGTTCATGCATTACCGCACAAAAATCATCCCCGAGACTGAAATCGCAACTAGCCGCAGCTAATTTTTGGATATGTTTTGAAGAAGCGTCTAAGCAACTATTTCTATTTTGTTTGAGAGCGGGATCTGACAGGAGTTTTGACTTATTGCTTTTTCTAACACGATATTTTAAAATTTGAAAAAGAAAAAACCACTAGGTTTATTCATGACTCACAATTTTATGCATAGTTTATAATAATTTTGAGCTATACATTCAAATTGTATTTACTTTCGGGAATAGAATCTATATTGTAGAATCGAAATCGGCTTACAATTCGCGTTCTATTCGCTTCTGAACGATGTGTAATTTTCGATGCGTGACGAGTAAACGACATGTCGCGACGCTAACGAACGGAGTTCCTACCTGTGCTAGGTAGGGACACTTTTCCCTTATAAACGGTCACAATACAAACTATTGCAACCGTAAAAAGTCCCAAAAAAATGATTATATTTCGACTTTTGGCCATATATGTGTGTGACATAAAGTTTTATGGTAACTAAATGCCACTAAATACTTACCACTTTTGTCAAGCTTCCCACTCGCTCTTATCTTTCACTGCGTTTATTAAATTAAGTTTATCAACATTAGAAAATGCCTGTGATCGTCGCTCTCTGACAGATTCTCTTTTTTGTGCGCTCATTTTGACTATGTTTGTGCTTCTTTCTTACAATTCCGTGCGAAATATCGATTCGTTCTCTCATAATTTCGCGCGAAATGAGGCGTTAACAGCACTTTACTCGCTACGTATTGGTAACAGAGCATAGTGGCAACATGTAGTCTTTTTTCGAGTGGAGTGGAAACTGGTTACGGAATCGCGACACGGAAAATTTACGCAGCAGGTTGTTTTATATGGGGTTTTTTATTTCGCGGCCATTTCGCGCCAAGTGGACACTGCGCTTTAACCTTTACGGTCACAATACAAACTAGATGTACCACTGCAACTTCCAACCATTAAAAGTCGTGCTTTGTGTAAGAAACATGATATAGATTACTTAAAAACACTTTAAATTCATTATATCCTTTCAAACGGTATTATAATTTTCCCCAGAAGTTTGCAACGCACAGAAATATCTATTTTCGACCCCAAAAAATTTATATTTTCATGATCAGGGCGAAGAGCTGAGTCGATTGAGTTTTGACCGTCCGTCTGTCTGTCCGTTTGCATACTATAATATTATTTGTGTATTGTAAGTTATTAGTAACTTTTAAAGCTTAAGTTTTTTTTACTAGATTTCAATATAATTAACTTAATTTTACCTAAAAACATATTAGCATGTATTTAATTTACATGAATCTTTCTATTGACTCAATAAATATTTTTAATATTTATTTAACTGAATAAATATATTTATTATATATAGAAAAATTATTAAAATCCAAACTGTTATCCATTTGATTTAAAGTTTGTCACGATTAATTAAATTTGGATTAAAATTTATTTATATTATGCACACCCTATTAAAAGCCCAGAGGTGACGAACTTTCTATCAATAAAACTGATGAAGATACGACATTTTTCAAATTTTGGTGGCGAGAGAGGGTTTGTCAAAAATTGGAAATAAAATTCGATTGGAGATTTCCCGAAGGTACCGAGGATCAAGTATGCGCGTACGTGTCCCATATCGCGCAGTTGTTATATACTTGGATCAAGTTTCCACGTACTTAATTCAAGGGACGATCATGTTGCTTTTTTATGGCGAACTTGATGGTAGTAATTTAAGACTGAGTTGACTATCAAGTTCGGAGAAACAGAGTTCAAGTACGGAATACTTGGATTTTTCTCTCTGTGTGGACCTTTTTAATCGCCAGCGTGTACACGCGAATCTCGTCATCTTTATAAATCTGACGTACATATGACATGTTTGGATGTTTGTTCATACCTACATATGTATGGAAGTGATTTGGGCTATTAAATTTGTGACAGCTATCACAAGTCATCTACCAAGAGTTGTATCTCGAACAACAGTAGTTAAATGGCGCCAAATTCTCATAAGAACATACATTTTTTTGTGGTTATTTAAGCAAACTCGTTTACTATATCTAACGGCAAAGTACTTAGTGGTGGGCAGCAAAATCAAACTCAAGAGCAGATTTAATGGCGCAGCAGCGGCTTGCCTTAATATGTGAAGATTAACAAATACACTCGGATATTAGATCAGAAGGCTCACGTTAAGCGAAGGAAACCTTCTGTTCAATCTAGTTATCATAATTTATCTTGTTACTTTACATAAATAATCATCCACGTTTAGTCAAAAATGCTATCGTTTATACTTAAATCTCCAGAGATATCCAATTTTCCCTTGAATGTATCGTTGAAAAAATTACTTAAATTGGTGAACCGAACCCCATGTTGCGAAAAAGTGGCGACTGGTTCATTGTCCGGTTCGCGAACCCCAAAAACCCGAGTCGAGCCGGTACTCTGGAGTTCGTTTCCGGACCGGTTTACAGCCTTGCTCAAAACTAAATCAACTATTTTCTACTGACAAAATTCAAATTTTCTTAATGATTTCTCATCTTGTGTCTGATAAAGTTGCATTTGGCTTTGTTACTTGTACGTTTATGTGACCGACTGCGCTTATAAAAGTTAGGAAAACGACCCTTAGTGTTTTTTCTGGATAACTTTTATAAGTTTAAATTGAATATAAATTGAATATAATAGTATACAGAATATAAAGTTTTCCCAAAACGTTGGGAAAAAATCGATGCCCTGAACATCGATTTCTTGCACCTCTACTAGGTAAGGTAAGGCTGCGTCAGGAAGTGCTTTCAGTGCCATTTGAGCTTTAGCTCTTTGATCTTTCTTTCATCTCCGTAAGAGTCATCGGAAACACTGGGACATCGAACTAGCCAGGTGTGACAAAGACAGACAAGAGGGCTTATTTGGTGCGATCAGTGACCACCAGTTTTTGTCCGATCAGCAGTTTTTTACACGGTTCGACACACTGTGATAGCCTCTATCAACGAAAGGGTCATGGGTAAGAACGTATTGTCTTCGGGGGTTTCTCTTGTTGAGAGCAGCCAAGGCTTGTGGAAGGCGAGGGATTAGGTTTTGTCCTAGCGTGGGGTTTGCAGCATGGGCATTAAACACAGCTGCATACACCTTGTTGAGAAACAAGGTTTTTGAATCTTTGAGGCAGAGCAATTTCCAGAGGTAGGTCCTAGGTTAACTTCAGACCCCTCCGAAGTACTTTAATTCTGCAACTTGGTTCTGGGCACTGTGTTTTGTCTTAATACTGACATTTCAAGCTCTAAATGGAGGTGATCCGAACTCAGAGCATAGTTGGTCTCTATTGTGGGGTCCTGTACTCTTAGTCCATTGAAAATTCCAGCAGAACCAGCTGTTCGTACCATTACATAGAAAAAGTAATTATATTTAAAAAAACCCAGTATCGAGCCCGAACAACTAGCATTCAGGTTTGATCCCTAAATCCCTGGGAGCCAATGTTTCAAGAAATGAATTATGTATGATCCTGCTCCTGATGCTCTCATCTCTAGTTTTGAAGGGCTGTTTTTGCCTGGCTGCGCTCATTTCGCTTTGTTTGTGGGCGTTTTGTTTGTTTGTTTGTCAGCAGGTGTTATTTTGTGCCCTCGTGCTGTGTGCGTGGCCAAAATGTGTTCAACACTCACACAGAAGCTTTTGTTGTTACTGCCACACACACACACACACACACACTTGCATATGGCAACAAAACCTATTTACGCACACACACCCATTTCCCCATTGGCCCCGAGCCCAGAGTCCACATCCATGTCCAGGTCCCAGGCACAATCACTTGCTTTCAGGCGCGCTTTTAATGACTGAGTGCATTTTAATCCAAAAACAGTTTGTAAACTCACGTAAAATGCAATGCAAAACTTATCGGAGGGAAAAGTCAGTGATGTGTGTGTGCGTGTGTGGGGTTTTGGGGGAAATGAGTGTGGGAAAAATGGGATTGAGTGAGAAAACAATCAAAGTATCTGATGATTAACGTGTGCTCCAATCCTTCCATAATATTTCCAGTTCCCCCCATGCTTTCCATACCTAATCAGCTGGAAGGCGCCTATTTGGGTCAGGATGTCATCCTCGAGTGTCACACCGAGGCCTACCCCGCTTCCATTAACTATTGGACCACCGAACGCGGGGACATGATCATATCGGGTAAGTTGAAAAAAATGCCAACCAACTTTACATTAACTTTAACGCCACTCATCCGCGACTCATCCGCCTCTCGCTGTATGTGTCAGTCAGTCATTGTCAAACGCCTCGGCTTTTCCCTATCAGCAGAATGCAATAAAATAGCTCTCTGAAAGGGCTGTTCGTTCATTGTTGCTGCTGCGCGTTTATTATCTGAAAAGCGTTTGTAAATGAGCTTACAATGTAATCAACATGCCGACCAACTTTGACTCTGACGCGGTCGCTGTTGGCCAAGCAACAGCAACAACAGCAGCAGCAGGCAGAAAATTGCCATGTAAAATGGGAAAAATGAATACTCGCTTCAGTGAGCGTGTGTAAAAATGGAAGAATTGGGCCGCTTCTGTCCTGCCCTGCCGCTATTATTGTTGCAGTTGCATGTGGTGGCATTCTTTTTATTGTTTGGCATTCGAGTTGTCTGGCTTTTTGCATACTTTCCGCCAGCGCGTGTGGCGTTTGCTTGCCGTAAAATTCGTTACTCATACGCAGCGAGTGACAAGGCGAGCTTAACAACAACAGAAATAAAAGAGGAAAACAGAGAAGCAAAAATGCAAACACTGTGACATTGTGATCGAATGGTTTTAAAGCAACTTGTTCTTATTGGGTGAGATTTTAACACTCGACAGTTGAAGTGTGAGAAAAGTGCAAGTCTATTAAGGACCAATAAAGAGATATCAAGTCTTAATAAACTTTTCGTACAGCTATTTCAATATCAAAGAAGGCAGGTCGGACCTGTGCTCAGGACTTATTTTCATTTAATGGATCCATTTCGTAACCCAAGAGATAAATATTTGCTTTACTTGTGTGAGTACTGCACTTGTTGTGTTCGGTAGTACACTCCTTCAGCATCAAATAAAATCTATGTGGAAAATTCTGCTTCCTACCTGTTATGGTTTGGGCTGAGCGGTGGTAACCAGTCAGTCAAGTTAAGCTCTGCTACTTTTAGGGAGAAGCTCTTTTAAAAAACTAGAAAAATGTTGCCTTTGCGACAGATTCTGTACGCCTTCCTCAAAGCGCGACCATTTTTTACCATTTACCATGTGTTTTTATATCCTGTTCCCATTAAAAACGGGAAAACGGGGATCATGAAGTTGTGTAAAAGTATGTTACAGGTAAAAGGAAGCATTTGCGACCCTGTAAAGTATATATATTCTGGATCAGCATCAACAGTCGAGTCGATTTAGCCATGTCCGTCCGTCCGTCTGTCCCTTTGTACGTATGAACGCGTCGATTTCAGAGAATATAATAGATAGAGCCAAAAGTTTTTGCATGTAGGTAGGTGTATACCAGATCCAAATCGAGTTTGTTTCAGACTTGGAAAATTCCTCCCCCTCCCCCTTTTGAGCGCAAAAAACTGTCAGAGTCACAATTCTTGAAGTTAGACACTCGAGACTTTAAATATATACAAGTAAGTCCCAAAACTACAATAAGATCGGACAAAAAACACCGAAGTTATATACTATCAATTTTGCTTGCGTTGTCAGTTAACGCGTGCCCAGTCGGATTAGTCGGAACGTGGTTCCCAAAAGGATGCCTTCTGGAACACTTCGACTTACTAGGAAAAATGCACTACCAACTTTTACAGTTTGATAAAAGGCATATAATCTGTATGAAAACTGATGCATGTTCCTTTTGGCAGTAGGTTAGAAGCGAAGAAGTTTGCACAACATGCAAACGTCCCTTCTAATTGCACGCGCATGCAGTACTCGTGCTATTGGAAACCACAATGTGAAATGAGGCCCGAACGATTGACGACCGTTCGTTTTTTCCAAATATGTTCTTGTTGGCTTATGTTGGAAGGCATAAAATCAGCATAGCATACAAACGTCCCTTCTAATGGCACGCATGCAGCATGGAGCAAAGAGAGCCGAGCGTTTTTCGGAACTAAACCAACAACAACCCATGAAAACGTCCCCTCTAATAGAACAGTTCCTGCTGCGTTTCGCCCCTATACAAAAGCGAACAATGGTTGGGTGATCTACTAAAGATTCACCATGCACCGTTGCATGGGGCATGCCCGATTCGTTCTATGGAACGCCTACGGACTAAAACCTAACCAGCCGCCTTCTGACCTGTTATTCTCCCGCCGGTACTGCCAATTGAGGTATTACTACGGCGGGCAGGTAGTGACATTTCGTCATTTCACCTAGTTTTGCTGTCTTGCAGCCTGTTCGTCAATCCTGACTTTTTTCACTATGGTTGAGATGTGCGATGCAGCGTCTATCCACACATCCTGCGAGTTTATCATACTTTTGACCAGGCCTCTCGGTGTAAAGGGCTCTCCCGCTAGTCTTCTTAGGACGCCCCTCTCCTCTCCAAACCTCTGACACTCAAACACCACATGTTTTGCTGACTCTACTCGGTCATTGCAATAAAGGCAACAGGGTGTATCGACGTGCTTAAATCGGTGTAGGTACTCCCTAAAACATCCATGGTTTGTGAGCCACTGGGTCAGGTTTATTTCTCCGTGGCTTCGATTGAGCCATTCCTCTATACTGGGAATTAGCTGGTGGGTCCATCTTCCTGTATCCGACATGTCCCATCTCTCTTGCCATGCTCGGAGACTCGTGTTATCCGCCTCTTGCGCGGATATTCCTGTCCTTCGTGCCTTAATAGCGATAGCCTCAGTTCGAGTGTCATGCTGTTTGCTATTACCGCCGCTGCAGAGTCGGACACCGTTCTGAAGCCGCTTATGAGCCGAATCGACATACGCCGGTGTGCCTTCCTGGCTTCGCGCGTATACGTCGGAAACTCCGCTGCCTCCGCCCAAATCGGAGCAGCGTACTGCATTGTGGACTTAGCAACTGTTGCTAGGAGCCGTCTTGTGGGGGGCTTGGGTCCTCCGATGTTTGGCATCAGCCTAGCCAGTGCAGCCGCCGTTTTCGCTGTTTTCTCGCCCGCGTATTGAAGGTGGTCTCGGAAGTTAAGCCTCCTACCGATTAATACTCCCAGGTACTTCAGGTTATTAGCTGAGCGCTTCCTTGCGTCGCCTATCACTATCTCGATGCTTTCCACTCTTTTCCGGCTGCTTATGAGGATTACTTCCGTTTTTTGCTCTGCTAGCATTAAGCCTACTTGTCGGAGCCAGTTTTCGATAGTTTTCGTTTCTCGTTGTGCGGTTCATTTTTTGGGTCACTTCTTCCAGAGTCATCCCAACAACCGTAACCGCTAACCCGTGATCGCTGCTCCCTGTGGTTTGCTGATATTTAGTACTCCATTGTACATCACGTTCCATAAGATAGGGCCAAGTAACCACCCTTGCGGCACTCCTCCAGTGATGTTATAAGTCTGGGGTCCTACATCTGTGTCATACATCAGGACTCTGTCCTCAAAGTATTGGGTATTAGATAGTGTGGCACTCGCATTTTGCTCATGGCGCTGAGTATATGGCTGCAGTTTGCCGAGTTAAATGCATTGCGAACATCCAGTGTGACCAGGGCGCAATATTCCTTCGATCCATATAACCATCGTTCCCCCTCGATTGCCTTTTGGGCTATATCTTGCACTTTTTCTAGCGCTTCCAGTGTTCTTCTGCTGGGTCTGAATCCATACTCGTCCGCCAACAAAATGTCCTTTCTTTTCCTTTCTTTAAATTTCATTAAGCGACCTGAATGCCAATGAGTTAAATCCTGAACCCGAACCGGAACTTAGACTTTTTTCAAGACCGATATGTTTGAAACATAAAGAAGCAAACGTAGAACCGATACAGCTTCGGTATAGACTCTAATTAGTAAATAGTTTGTTCTTCTTCTTTGGTCCGATATAAATATCAGAACCTTAACGGTCTCGGTAGAGAGAGGTCTCTGCTCTTAAGCTCCCTACTGAGTCCGTAGTAACATCGTGTTGCAGCTATAAATCTTTCTCGTTATCGTTGTTCCTGGGTAGACAACCTCAAAATGATACTTTTCCAATTACAGCAGACTTCCCTAGTGAGCGTGGTTTTAGGTACTCAATGAGTATTACTCATCTTGTCCTGCTTTGACTGCTTCTCATTCTCTGAAAACGGCCTGCTTAGTGCCCGTTCGTTTATGCACATTTTATCAATATCATCAGCATATAAAAGTGGAATTAAATCTTTTTAAAAGATGGTCTACAATGGTTTGCTTGGTGTAAATCTGATGTCAGGGCGCAGTAGTCATTTGCTGACTACGAAGTGCACTGATGCAACTTGCGTTATTATGTGACAATAACGCAATTCTCTGTCGCATTTCTTGAAAAAAGATAAGTTTCAATGAATATCTCTGGATATTTTTAATCTTACAACAGTTACGGTCCCTGATATTTACCCTTTAAGGAAGGCTCCCTGCACACGTTAGTATCTTTACACATACATCGTTCTGCTACCGAAGATCACCAACGAGATGATGTGTGTCGACATGAGAGCCAGGATCACGCTGGGCTCACCTAGTTGGATCGTTCAGAAACTTCATCTCACAAAATATACTCATACTTAGGTCCAGAAAAAATCTGTATAGCGATTTCTGGGACCCCAGAAATCAGCTTGAGCCTTGTTCAAAATTAACAATAAATACTTGAACGTGCATTAAAAGATGTTCTTGTGGTTCCAGCTGCATGGCAGAGTTCGCTTCAACAGCGCTGCTTGCTTTTTTCCAATTGAATTTTGTGTATGCCTTTCAATTGAAATGCTTCGCTCCGCTTAATAAGCAAAAATGTTGTTACTATTTAAATTTTGTGATAATAAATTTCAGATAATTGGTCATTAATTGAATTAGCTCTGTTGTTGTGTGTGCAAAATATAAAATTACAATGTTTTTAATTAACCTCAAAGCAAAACCAAATTTTTGGGCAAATTAAATATTATCCAAATTGAAATTATCAAAACTAATAAATAACACTTTGACAAAGTGCAAATGAAATACATTTCAGTTCCAAATAACCGATAGAAATATCAAAAAGTATAATTTTTCAGCGGAAATGATTTTATCATAATCACCAAGAGACCACGGAAATGCAAAACGTGTGCGAGCGTAAAGCGCCTAAAAGTATGCAGCAGCATGCGCCGCAACCAACCAGCCGGCCAAAGTTTATAATCCCCCCCACACGACCAAATTGAAACGGAAAATAATTACCATTGTGTGCGTGCGCGTGTGTGTACGTGTAAATTGTTGGCAATCCTCTGCGAAGTCGATGTCATTAAAAACGATTACAAACGAACTTATTATGCTTTAAATTGACCATCGAAGAGATTTCATATTAAATGGGGCAACGTCGCAGCCCACTCCCAGGGGCCTTGACTCCCAACGTACATAAACAGCAGCTCATATGCATAAAAAGCACATATTCGTCTAAATTTAGACTGAATTCAGTCAGAGTGACATTTCATATTTGATACTTAAATACCAGTTTTGTTTGTTCGATAAGAACGAAATCAGAGACATCGACTCACGTGTGTTTTTCTGTGCGCCAAATTATGGCACAGCCGGTTAAATGACATTTCATATGCACACACGCATAGGCAGGCAGACAAACAAAATGCGAACCGAACTGATATGAAGCGGCCAACATGATGTATGGCCAATAGACACCAAAACTTTTTGGGGTAATAAATTTTAAGCGCTTTACCAACAAGCTTCATGCGGCCCATAAAGAGGAGAGTGGATTGAGAAATATGGAAATTGACAAAAGCTGAAGAATGGGGAATGGAAGAAAGGTTAGCTTAAATTCTTCTAGTTCTATTAAAAGGCCGATAATGCTAGGCAACAAGGTCCTGTATATTGAAGGGCTTGTGGTAAGTCTATATGATTTTAGTGTGCCTGAACACGAATCTTTTTTCGGATATGGTCAATCACGTTTAGGCTTAAAGTGGCTTAAAATGTATATTTCGACTTTTTTCGAACATTTTGTGGGCATTCTTAACATTTTTTACATCTCCTGTATGATTAATCGATGACCCGATAGAAAAGCATCATCGGGCCAAAAAATCAGAGTTCTGCGATTTCATCCTAAGTTGTCGCACGGGCGGTTTTGATTTTTATATCATACCAGAAAGTCGTTGTTTTTTTGTTAACTGCAAAATCGATAGAGAAAAAGATCGTTGAGATTTACTGAAAAGCTAAACAAAAGTAAGTCTTTGGTGTATTTTGAGGTGTACCTCAGAAGTGAGACGGCCCGGGAGCTCGCAAGATTAGTCTATTGAATAATATAATAAAAAACCCATAATGGCTATTTATTTTGACAGTCGAAGAGAAAAACTTATAGTGATGACCTCTTCTGAAAATATATCATCTCGCAACAATAAACATAGAACATATCTCATTAATATGTGAGCCAGGCTAGGAGTACATAGATCATCTTGCAAATATTTCGGGGAAAGCAACTACGATTAAGTAAAATACAGTCGAGTGCTTGGCCAGTCATCTTGTCTGTTACGTTGTCCACATAAGTTTAACAATTGCCATTAAAAACAACAAATACAGATACGACATTTGGACACAGCCTCCAGCACCATTGCAATAACTTCGGAGGAAGCTTTAGCTATTAATATACGCATGTGAAGGTAAACATAAAAAATACTTATGATTCCTAAGTCCTTATTTGGCTCAGAGTTGCTTTAAATAGGTAATTGCTAATGGCTGTTGGTGGCCGGAGTGGCTCAGCGGTTAGTGTGCGCGACTGCTGAGCATGAGGTCGTGGGTTCGATCCCGCCTCGGAACATCCATTGAAAAGTTTTTTTCTTTGAATAAAACTTTACACCCGCCTCATGCCCCCTCATGCTGTTGGCGCCAGCATTGCAGTAATTAGCCATGAAAAGCCTGCTCATAAAACTGCCGTTCGGATTCGGCGTTAAACTGTAGGTCCCTTTCTTGGCTAAAAATAGAGGCCCAGCCAAGAGATTGAGAGAGGGCTCGGCTTTGGCCCCTTGGGGCTGTTGTCATCTTGACAAGCCGATTTTACTTTACTTTTTAATGGCTGTTGGTGTGGAAATCGATTAAAATCTCACTGACGAGTCCAGGTTGGTTCCTGACGAAACCGTGTCTGTCTGAGTACCGATAATCAGTTTGGTGTCCATATGATCATATCATTGTTGTGGATTTCAGATTGATTATAGAATTAAAATCAATCCTCAACCTTAAGACGGCTTACAATTACTTTGACTTTTTGAATATCTTTAAAATCCGAAGAAGAATGACTAAAATTTTTGATGTCGGATTTGCAGGACTCGTCTATAAGTTCCTAGAGGAATGCTTTTCGAAAACAGAGAATGACGGCTAAAAAAGAATACGTACCATGCATCTTACACACCCTTTTAATCGTATGAGAAAAAACTCTCCTCCCTAAGATTAAATTTAGATGAAGAAGTACTAAAAAAAATTGATAATATTGTCCAGTGGAGGTCGAAAATTCAAGAAAAGAAAGCAGGTTCATGACAGATATATTAAGAGATCGGCGGGCAATGCAGAGACATGTTACATGTTCTAAAATTTGTGTCAAGTCATCTATAAAGGTAATATCAATCCTGAATTTACCTTGTAGAAGGTCGAACGAAATGTCGTATAAAAATTGTCTTAGGGAAACGATTCAAATTCACAAATTATTAAGTATCATTGGAAAAAGGAAAGCGATTCACGTCTTAAAACTCGTCAGAGAACTGAACCAAACCGAACAGTTTTTCTTTGTGGTTTTCGGTTCGGTTCACCGGCTGGAATAAGCGGTTGGGTTCGGTTCAATGCCGGTTTGGTTCAGAAACGGTTTGCATCCCTGCTTTGATTTAAGGCATGTTTTATAACACTCAAAGGTACCTTCGAGAATCGAGCACACAATTAAAAAAATTGATTCAAAGAAGACCAAAACTAAGACAAAATTATTTTTTAAAACTTCGTGGAGGACTATCATGTGACGCTGGTCAAAGCAACTCATATATTGTGTGAAAGAGACCTTTCGATATCCATTTCCCCAAACCCGCATTTTCTTAAATCATGAATAGTGGTTGTCAGGCAATAAACATTTTATGCTAGCTTTTTGATTGACATGGTTATGTTGTAGGACCATTTTTTACTTGTTAAATAAAATAAAAATGAATTTAAAAAAAAATTAAATTTAACTTTACGTTCCCTGCCTGGGAATTGAACCCTGAATCTCGTACTCTCTTATTACGAAAGTCGGCATCTTAACACTGTCGACCCCATGAAAATATTTGGTAATTTTTTTTTTATTAAAATCGAAATACCTTGCAAGGCTTTCACAAATTGACAACTCGATACGAACAGTAAAACCGATTTTTTTTTTGGTTTGTTTGAAATTTTTGTTATCTTTAAAAGAAATTTTTCTAGGTGGCGCCGTTACTAAATTTCAATTTTGCCCCTAAAAAGCAGTCTAAGTACACTAAACGAAGCACAGGAATTCAAAAGCTTATTTTGACTATATAAATAATATGTTTCATAGACAAAGAATTTTGGGAGATGTGTGCCCCATGATTTATCGTTCTGAAAATTGGTCTTAGTTAAAACATTTTCCATTGTAATGGCACCGTCCTTAAATTTTGAAATTTTTAATACAATCTGCTTCTACTATTATCTATACATCTACGAGTATATAAAAGTGAAAGTATGTTTGTATATTTGTATGTTTGTATGTTTGTCCCTTATGGGCGTCTAAACCGCTGAACCGATCTTCACGAATTTTTCACAGTATGTTCATGTCGATCAGAAAAGTGTCATAGGCTATGTCTCATGTCTGTGAAATGGTCCAAAAACCGCGAAATTTGTAAAATTATACCGTTCATCCGATTGCAATGAAAATCTGGGAATAGTTGAACGCTTACCCGGGATGGATTCTAAGTTGAAAAAAATTGCGGAAAACGGTCCAAAAACCGCGAAAATTGCAAAATTTAAGTTTTCGCTAAAACATTGGGAAATTGAGCGACGCTTGCCCAGGAAGGTTTCCAAGTAGAAGAAACCGCGAAATTTGCAAAATGTTCGTTTGTTATAAAACTTTGGAGGATTCTGATTTCAAGAAACGGGCGCGATAATTCAAAAACTATACCGTTCATCCGATTGCGATGAAATTTTGGTTCAATGGTTAGAAGCTTGGCCGCGAAGGTTTCTAAGGTCCAAAAATCGCGAAATTCGCAAAATTATACCGTTCATCCGATTGCACTCAAACTTTGGGGAATGAATTAAAAGCTTGCTCGGGAGGGTTTCTAAATTGAAGAAATTTGCAGAAAATTGTCAAAAAACCGCGAAAATGTAAAAATTTGCGGCTTCGGTAAATCTTTGGATAGTGGTTCGGCGCTTGCCCGGAAAGGTTTCCAAGTAGAAGATATGGGCGGAAAGAACCGCGAAATTTGCAAAATGTTTGATTTTGATAAAGCTTTGAGGAATGGTTGTCCGCTTGCCCGCGAAGGTATCTAAATTGAAGAAATGGGCCGGAAATGGTCATAAAACCGCGAAATTTCAAAAACTTTACCGTTCATCTGATTGCCACAAAACTTTGGGCAACGCTTGCCCGCGAAGGTTTCTAAGGTCCAAAAATCGCGAAATTTGCAAAATAATCTTATTAGTATTTATGAATGCGCTTAGTGCTTATATTACAATGCCGGCGTTGGTAAATGGAAGCTGTAGATTACACGGTCCAAAATATTGCGAAATTTGCAAATTTTTGATTTCAGCCTGGATTATTGTGAAGATTTGATAGACGGCAATTGTAGACGGGTAAATAGGAAGTATTAACCAAACGGTCAAAAAAGTCAAGAAATTTGCAAAATATTCTTGATTTTAGATTATCATGAAGACGTTTATATAGAGAAAAATATTGAACGGTCCAAAATGTTTATACCGACTTGCAGCCTGCACTAGATTGAATATAGTCGCTCTCTTAAGAATCATAAGAACCCGGGCGACGCCGGGTATTCAGCTAGTTTTGATTAAAATCAAATGTGCTTAGAAAAGTAGACATTTCCCAGTGGCTCAAAAGCACATTACAAGATCGATGTTCCCTCTAACACTTTAAAAGCTGTCAGCCTTCAAGTATCGATTACAAGCCTGTATACTTTTACATAAGCTTGGCCTGTCTTCAAAACAGAGTTAGAAGTAATCGGAAAACTGAGCGTATAACAGAAAACACTTGGGCTTTAGATTACAAGTCTGTATACTATTTAAGAAAATGTGGGCGATACACAATTTGAAAATTTGTGTGTGGACTTGTGGACTAATGTCCACACACTTGGTGTATGGACTTATACAGCAGCTACTTTACAACCTGGCACACATTTTAGTTCTACGTGTATCGGATTGTAATGAGGATTTCAAATACATATTCTGTACAACTCCACACACTTGGTGTATGAAGTTGTAATGTAACTGGAATACTACTTTGTCAACAGTGAATATATGGAGCTGTTATGTATGTCTGTTTAAGACAGCATTGGGCAAGCTCTTGCTCCCATTGCTCCGAGAGTTATTTTACGGCAAATGGCGCCTGCGTGGCATTAAAAATTGTCTCGGCTCTTGGCGCTAGTGTGCGCGATCGAGATAGCTGCAAAAGGAAATGTATGCAGTGAGAGTCTGGCTTGCCGACTGGAGCCTCGCCAATAAGAAGTTGTTGTTGGACTGCTCCCAAACTTATATCTTATGCCCTTCGCTGGTCCAAGATTCAGTGAAAATACTTCCTCATATCCTGATGCCCTTAATCAGAGATGCTAATTTGTCACTTTTTTGTATGCTTTTCCTTTTTTGCAATTTTAGCAACTTTTGCATTTTAAATTTTGGGAACACTGTTTATTGTTATTGTACCGTGTTCAGTGTTAACAGAATTTTGGGTCAAAACGTTTCTAAAATTCAAAAAACAATATAAAAAATAGGGAAAGTTAACTTCGGCTCGGCCGAAGTTTTGTATACCCTTGCAGCTTCCATTGAAAACAAAAAAGTTTTTCTAAGACTACTTTTTGGACATTACTTTTCTATGGGATGTCTGATTTCGAATAAACTAAGTAAAATCATTTAAACCAAAAAGTTTTTCTCACTAGAAATTCTTTTTCGACCGATCATTCATACTGCAGCTATATGCTATAGTCATCAAATTTTGATTAAACTTTGTAGAATAAGAATATGCCAATGTTAAGGACGTTTTTATTAAAAACAAACAAGTTTTCCTCACTCTGACTAGTTTTTCGACCGATCGTTCCTATGGGAGCTATATGCTATAGTCCTCCGATTTCGACCAAACTTTGCAGAACTGTGTAAAAGTATATAAAATAGGTGTACGCCAATGATAAGGACGTTTTCATCAAAAACAAAAAAGTTTTTTTCACTAGAACTAGTTTTTCGACTATCGTTCCTATGGGAGTTATATGCTATAGTCATCCGATTCCAACCAAACTTTGCAGAATTGTGTAAAAAAAAATATAAATTAAGAGTATGCCAATGATAAGGACGTTTTCATTAAAAACAGAAAAGTTTTTCTCACTAGAACTAGTTTTTCGACCGATCGTTCCTATGGCAGCTATATGCTATAGTCATCTGATCCGGCCGGTTCCGACAAATGTGCTGCGTATTTGTACCAAAAGACTTCATGAAAACTTTGGTGAGGATAGCTGTAAAACTGACGGAGGAGATATCATAGAAACAGACGGACAGACGGACGGACAGACGGACAGGGCTAAATCAACTAAGCTCGTCGTGCTGATCAAGAATATATATACTTTATGTGGTCGGAGATGCTTCCTTCTATGCGTTACAAACATCCGGACAATTTTATAATACCCTCTGCAATGGTATAAAAAGTTCAAAAAGGTGACAAACTGGCAACACTGCGCTTAATGTTACAAGTATGACACAACTGTTATATGCACAAAAACCACTCGAATTTTTGTTACACAAAACTTCTATTTACTAGTGTATACAAAACGTAGCGAGAATGTCCCATTACGTGGGCGCCTACTGTAATTCATGTGGATCAGCCTCATTCAACTCTGCGCCACTGGGTTATTCAGCTTTAGTTAAATTCAAACATTAAATTTTTGTAAACTCGTAACGTTATACAGTCGATTGTCGAACGTTCAAAGCATACATCGGAAGTAAGTTTCAGTCTTTTGGGTTCTACAAACTTTTAAATCTGCCCTCGTTCAACTGTCTGCTGCACATGCCGTATATCACATACATCTTAAGACATGCAATTCTACAGAAACTTTCGTTTTATGCGGCGAGTATTAAAAGTATAAAGTTCCCTGCGTCCTAAGTCGCTCCTCCGGATGATTATGAGTAAAATTATATATTTGCGTGTCAGAGTTTTAGCCAGGTAGATGGACGGATAGATGGATGGTTGGTTGGTTGTATAGATGGCAAAAGTATCACAAAAGGTGACTGACTATAAAAAGAAGCCGCTACTAGTGCGGGTCACATGCATGTTAAACGCTACATGGAAAATTGTTTTCCCCAAAAAACTAAAGACATTTGTCACTCACACACACAAATACACATAATCACTGGGACAACATGACGTATGAGTAACATGCGATATCGCCTTACAATGCGCCAAACAATCAAAGTGAAATTAAGTTTATATATTTAATGTCCCCCCCACAAGAAAAGTAGGCAATACAAAAACGAACCGAATTAAAGCCACACACAGTCGACACAGAACAAAAGTTTTTCTTTTAGATTTTCACTGATTAATGAGAAAAGTTTCTGTAAGAAGAACTCGCAGCAAACAGAACTGCGGCAGTTTTAATTACACATACATGGGCGAGAGAGCGAGAGGGGGGTGTAATTAGTTGGAGTCGCCATTGAAAACGCCTCACGCTTCGCTGCACACAGCAATAACAACAACAACAGCAGCAGCAACAACAACAATGCAGGTGACATTAATTAATTGATTTTTTGTGGCTCCTACAGCTTGCAGCAAAATTGTCAAGTCAGCTGTTGTCGTTGTAAATTATGGTAGAAAATTTTAAAGCTCCTGCGATGTTTTAAACCCCCAATTTAATATTCTTTTTTTCCGCTAGACACTTCGCGAGCTGGCGATAAATACGAGACCACATCAACCGTCAGCGGTTACACCAAATACATGAAGTTAAAAATACGCGCCGTTGGACCAAATGATTTTGGCACCTATCGCTGTGTGGCAAAAAACTCACTGGGCGAAACCGATGGCAACATCAAACTGGACGGTGAGTCTCCACATTTTTTGTTTCATTATTTATTGCAATTTATTTTTGATTCGGAACAAGCAGAGAATTGTGTGCGACATGTACGCATATAATGGCAAACAAATTGGTCAGACAATGTGCATTCGATTAATTTTGGGTTGGAGATCAGAAATGAAATAAAAGCTGTCGAGTAGAAAATGAGAGAATTATTTATTTATAACAATCCATACGAGCTTGGCCAGAAATGTAACCGACTTCAGCGCAAGTGTAATATTCTTTTGAAACCGGAAACTGACATTTATTCAAATCAGGTACATACAGAAATGGTTATAGCTGATGTTAAAGTGGTTGGATTACAGCAAAAACACCATTTACGTGAGTAACACTGTAACTAGAAACCAAAGTGAAAATATATGTTCAGTTAACTTGCCATAAAAACTGCCAGAAATTTAACTGTATTTTAAATAAAACAGATTTTGGTCGAGTTTTACGAAAGAAAGTCATAAGAGATTCTTAAATTTCACTGCAATGCAAAGCTGACAAACGGCAGACATCAGTCCGTTTGGAACTGATGCGTGCACAGTTCATATCGAAACACTGGACGTTCAATGTTTACAACTATAATATTGCCGACGTTGTCGTTCGCTCTTCTTCTCAATCGTTCTTGATCATTGTAAGCTCTCCTGACCGTCGAGCACGATTTGCAATCATTCTGATTTTAGCTGAATCCCTTTCAATAGTAAATTCCTCTTCCGTTCGATGTGCTCTAACATTTCGTTGTATTTTGGGAACTCCGACCAATGCTAGGACGACCTTTTCGTAGCATCATAACAAATATCGAACAGCTAATGGTTATTATTTTGTATAAACCACAAATTAACTTTCCACTAATCAATGACTTACCGCCGAAAAAGACAAAATAAAGAAAGCAAAGGATCGAAATGGATGCAATTGACATTTGCAAATCAGCTGGAAAAACAAAACAATTCAGAACGATGCTGAGCTGTTAAATGGAATGACCGCCTACTGCACCACGTGTTGAACTGTAATTGAATCGCCTACAGCGCCACTTGTTGAAAATTTTCCGACTGTTCTTTTTTCCATTCCTCAGAAGGAAGTCTTCAATTTGATGGAGTCGTTTTTAAAGTTTTAAGCATCCCAACAAACCACGAGCCGGTATGACTTTCTTTCCAGCCCAATCCTTGCATAATGCCTATCAAGTGTTTGGTATAGAAAATAGCTGCAAAATTAATTTGTTTTAGTGTTGTAAGTAAACAGGGCAAAATAAAAACTGTTTATCAAAATTTTTTGAAGTAAGGCTCTGGCTGTGGCCAAGAGCGATTAAATTTAGATTATAATTATAAACTGAAAATTTATCATTTTTTGTTTTATTCTTAAAATTATTGTTCCAGGTTGACCGGTTTTGAACCGAACCGGTTCGAACCCGGAACTCCGACTTTTATTTTGCTGCGAACCGAACCTTGAACCGAACCTCTTTAAAATGCTAAGCTGAACCTGAACCTGTTCCGATCCTTAAAGTTCGGTTCGGTTCAACAAATATTATACATATGAGAAAACTTGACCTTCGGTCTAGCGACTCCTTCAGTTATCTGATCTGTCTTGGGCGACTGAATCTTATAATCGGCAGGAAAGCTCAATAAAACATCTAGAAAAACGTTCAAAACAACTTATGGAATCTACTCCATAATAGACTCTGTTTTTTAAGATCCTCGATTCCAAAGGTTTTTAAATTCATTGTGCGCTTCTAATTTTCGCACAAGAGAAGGAGACCTACAGTTTAACGCCGAATCCAAACGGCAGCTTGAGAAGCTTTTCATGGCTAATTACTACAAAGCTGGCGCCAACGGCAGAGAGGCGTGACCAGGTGTAAAGTTTATTCAAAGAAAAACTTTTCATTAGATGTTCCGAGGCGGGATCGAACCCTCGACCTCTTGCACAGCGGTCGCGCAGACTAGCCGCTGAGCCACCCGGCCACACACTTTATACTTTATAGGGTCGCAAATGCTTCCTTCTACCTGTTACATACTTTTGCACAACTTCATGATCCCCCTTTTCCCATTTTCAATGGGAACAGGGTATATAAATAGAGAGTAGTTAACTTCTTCTCGGCCAAAGTTTTGTATACCCTTGCAGTTTGTTTTTATACCCTTGCAGAGGGTATGATAAAATTGTGCGGATGTTTGTAACGCATTGAAGGAAGCATCTCCGACCACATAAGGTATATATATTCTTGATCAGCATGACGAGCTGAGTTCATTTAGCCTTGTCCGTCTGTCCGTCCGTCTGTCCGTCCGTCTGTCCGTCTGGCTGTTTCTAAGCTATCTCCTCCGTCGGTCTTAAAGTTATCCTCACCAAACTTTGCACGAAGTCTTTTGGTACAAATACTGCACTTTTGTCGGAACCGGCCGGATAGGATGACTATAGCATATAGCTGTCATAGGAACGATCGGTCGAAAAACTAGTCTTAGTGAGAAAAACTTTTTTGTTTTTACTGGAAACGACTCCAAAGTACGTATTTCTTAGTTTACTATCCTTTCCCATGATTTCATTAAGTTTGGTCGAAATAGGATGACTATAGCATATAGCTGCCATAGGAACGATCGGTCGAAAAACTAATTCTAGTGAGGAAAACTTTTTTGTTTTTAATGAAAACGTCCTTATCATCGGCATACACTTATTTTATATACTTTTACACAATTCTACAAAGTTTGGTCGAAATCGGATGACTATAGCTCCATAGGGATCGGTCAAAACTAATAGTGAGGAAAACTTTTTGTTTTTAATGAAAACGTCCTTATCTCGCATAATTATCTTATCAAAGTTTGGTCGAAAAGTGACTAGTATCTAGCTGCCATAGAAACGATCGGTCGAAACAGTTGAGAAAAACTTTTTTGTTTTTAATGAAAACGTTTTTATTGACATATTCTTGTTTTATATATTTTAACACATTTCTACAAAGCTTTATCAATATCGGATGACTAAAGCATATAGCTGCAATGTGAATGATCGGTCGAAAAAGAAGTTCTAGTGAGAAAAATTTCGTAATTAACAGTGTATTATGCTTTTCCATCATTTCACCAAGTTTGGTCAAAATCAGACATCTATATAGTGTAGATCCCATAGAAAAATAAGGTCCAAAAAGTAGTCTTATTTAGAAAAACTTTTTTGTTTTCAATGGAACCTGCAAGGGTATACAAAACTTCGGCCGCGCTCACTCTCGCTCTCTCTCTCTCTCTCTCTCTCTCTCTCGCTATAATTACCCTGCAGAGAAAGTGTCTGTTTTAATACCAGAAGTATAGCAGTCTCTAAAAACTCGCAACTGGTTGCACTTCGTATCCAATTCAATGTATTGAAGTCGTCCATTTTCTACAGCTAAGTCATAGGAACATGTCATTTGTCCCCGACAGCAGCCATTTGCAACCAGTTTAATTTCAATTGTCTCCTTCTGCAGCCATTTCCAACCAGTTTTATACCAGTTGGCCTATGTGTAGCCTTATGACTGGGCCCAATATGAAACCTTTACTGTATGCACTGTACTTTAAAGTTATTCATGTTTTATTTCAGAAATCCTTACACAACCACGATTCACAATAAATTTATTGCCGAATGATAAAAAAAACAAACCTATTCAAATTGACTTTGCATTAACTTTGACGTAATTCTTGTTTTTCTACACTTTGTTTTAATTTTCACTTTTACTTCAGCGGCCATCTGCCGCTGTGCAGTTGCCCAACACACCCGAATCTAGTTTTTTGTTACCAGTTATACTCTAGTTTCTCTTCAGCAAGGTGTTGGACAGTTTTTTTTTTGTTACTAGTTGACAGTTTCTCTGCAGGGTATTGTTGGCACCACGAGCAACTTCTGTCGCTCTTGTGATACCGATGAAAAGCTGAGCGCCTACTGCTGCTCCGACTGGACCCGCTGACCTAAAGCAGCAGCACCGACTTGCTCTACTGAGGGCAAGCAGCGAAAAGCAAAATGATAAAAAAGCGTTATAAGTCAACTGTTGGTGCTGTTTGCTTGTTCTTAGAAATCAGTTTTTGTGTTTGCTTCGACAGCGACTTCTGATTTTACTCAGAAGCAGCAGTAAGTCAAAATCAGAGGAAATGAAACTTATTGCAGTTTTTTTAACACTGGTTTGTAACACTTACAATATTGTTTGTCTATTTACAGAAATGCCAACACCAACAACAGCAATTATATCGGAAATGGCTCTGCTCAATCGAAGCTATGGTAAGCCCAGAAATGTAGAGTTATCAACATGTTGTTTAGAGTAAATTATGAACATTTTTATATTTGTTTTTGTGAAAATTTTACCATCATCATGTAGATCGAAACCATTCACTCAACCTTGGGATAATTGAAATTTTATCAACAAATTTGCCATCTCATGAATTATTAAATGCAAAAATGGCTTTTTAATTTTATGCACTGCAAAGCACAACAACAAACATGCATACATTAACCCCATGAAAACTGTACAACAAACAGATAATAAATTTGCCACACATTTTGCAAGTCATTTATGGAACTGTAAGGAAAACTCTTCTATGAGAAAATTTAAATAAGTGATTAATTAAATTAGAAACTAATGTCAACTTAAAATAAATACATGTTTCATAAATCCAACAAATTGAAGGACATAGTTGACTTGCTTTGCTTAAACAGAATTTGATATAAGATGAGAAATATTTTAGAAATTTTCATTAAACAATTTTCTCAAAGTGAATGTTAGCAGGCTCAAGGTGGTCTTGATTATAGTTCAATAATCATCCAGAAAATTCAACAGAGAATACATATGAACATGAACAGCAGCTGTGGCTGTGTAGACGGTCGTTTCGGCTGCCGCCATGGCAATGCCTTCGTCAGTACAGTTTCAGTTGCTGTCACACCAACAAACCATTTGCAAATCCAATTTATATTACCCAGCCGGCGAATAACGAGTTGAGAATTCCAAGTACACAAATAGCACGAAATTTCAATTAGCTTTAAGCTCCGCTGTTTAGGGTAGCTGAAGGTATATGCATTGGCATTGAAGGTTGTTCAATGTATCTCTGTTGTTTGAGGCCACTATTTTTAATTACTGAGAAATTCGTCTTTAAATTCGTTCTTTAATCAAACCTCGACCTTGAGCCTGCTAACATTCACTTTGACTAAAATCAAAACAGGTCGTTAAACCCATATTCAGATTAAACAATTTCCGAATACTTCATCGATATTAGTCTAACGATTTCTTTTTATCAGGCAAAGTTTAATTTTTTCAACTAACTTTGAACTTCTCTCTCATCTAAATCACTTGAAACTTAACTGACATGAAAGCAATTCAAAGCCATTTTCCACACAATGACTATAATCAAGGCAAATAGCCTAAAAGTGGATGAAATAGTTTACACAAAACAACAGCCTCACCTCACCACATTCCTCACACCCGCCTCTCTCTTTCTTTATCTCTCTCAACTCCATCAAAACCTTGTAGCATGCAATTTCTGTGTCCAGCTACTTTTTTTGCATATTTATTTGGGTTGCCATTTTATTTGTTGTTCTCTCTCGCTTTTGTTTTTGTGCCCTCCTCTTCAGTGTGCTATTAAATGCAAATAAATGCAAAAAAAAAAAATATTAAATAAAAATGCCCTAGCATACAATTTCATATGGTTTCGCTCGGAGTTGTTTTTTACTTTTTACCTCAAACATTTCTCCCTTTTTGAATATTTCTTTCATGTTTTGCCCCACCAACAAAACCTGAACCAAAATATATAAAAACTCCTCCTTGACTGACGCTTGCTGCATAAAATTAAACCAACTTCACATTGAGAAAAAAAACAAGATGGCAAGAGACGTCATAGAAATAAATTTGAGTCGGCTAACGCTTTGCCTGATTACGGGGTTGAGGAGTGGCGTGATGGTGCCCAAGGTAAGTACCCCCCTACTCACTCTGCCCATCCCCTTAACACAGTTTCCTATCTCCTTGGTCGTGGCATTTTATGGCACTATCCCATCATCGCGTTGCGTTTTCTTTTCATCTATTTTGTATTTCATATTTCAAGTACCTCGCCATGTCAACTCATAATTCCAATGTTCAAAGAAAGTAGTTTAGCTCAAACGTCAAAAATTAATTAAACTTCCTCTAGTTTTATTTCGAATTTTGCGTCAAATATGAAAAAGGAATTTTATTGCTTTGGGAGGGGCCTCTTTGTAGAAATTTGTGAAGTACCCTAAGCCTCTGGCAGCAGTAGACAAACGGAAAAAGCAATAAATAGAGTGGTTACAAAAAGAAGTTCTGTAAACAAATGTACATAAAAAATTGTTGAGCTTGGACGAAAAAATGTGCAGGAACTGCTAAAGCAAAATGTAATTGATAAATGTCCAAGAGTGTTCCATCTCTTAAGATGGAAGACTTTCTATTGGCATAGTTAGACCATGTCAAAAAACATAAAATTTCCCAAAAACCTTAAAACAAATTTTAGTCATGTATAAAATCTCTAATATAAAAACACAGAAGACTTCAATTTGTTGAGTCAATTTAATGCATTTATTAATTCAATGTTTCATTTTAAATGCAGCTAGCAAAAGCTTTAAATTTCATTCCAATCTACTGCCACATCAAATTCACCTCCAAACTCCGAGTGCATGGAACAAAAACTAAAATAAAATAAAATTAAAATCCAAACTAAATACATCTAACAGAATATATATTGGAATTTCTACTATTTTCAATTGCAATGCATGCCAGCTATCTGAACCGAAGCGTTTGTCATGTTTGTGGCCACAGTGTAGTATTTGCGTTTGATCCCTTTTTTTGCAAATAGTTTGTGTTGCAGTAAAAGTGATTGACACTGACATACGAATGTTGTGATGATTATCTGGCCACTACTTCAATTTCATTGACTGCCTAATTTGGCGGCTAAACGCAAATTAGTTGGCCAAACAATCGCCCCTTACAAATTTGTCAGTTTCGACTGCACTAAACCTTATTGAAATACAAGAACAAAAGTGCCCAAACTAAATATGTGTTTTTATCTCTTTGCTGGCTGGCATAAATGTTTATTGCATTTAAAATGCAATTATTTAAGGCACGCGTCCGTAAAATGCCGTTCAACCGACCGACTGCACTAATGAACTGAAGCCAAAATGTTCCTGCTGAGCGGTTAGGGGGGAGTAGGGTGGAGTTGGGATCAGGCTCTAGAGTCAGTCGTGCATTGTAAGTTCCCAAAATGAAGGGAAAATGAACAGGAAAAAATACAGTTAAAATGCTTGTTCATTGTGGGGGAGTTCCTGGTGCGAAGGGGCGGTTTCTAGTATAGTGGGCCATTGACTTTATTGATTCAACATTTGGAGTTCAAAGGCGGCAGTTTAGGTGTCTAAGTTAAGTGAAGATGCAAGACCGAAGAGCGTAAAACTTAAGTTAAAAAACAGAAAAGGATGAAAGACCAGATGCAAATATTATCATTCTTAAAATAAGTATGAATAATTTTTAATTCTATAAACCAAATTTTAAATTGAAAAAAAAAACAGGAAAGAAAGTCGGTCAAGCCCGACTATAACATACTCTGTACCTGTGAAGTGCTGCCCATCACCGTTGCGACCGGTGCTGCCCATAATTGTTTGTTTTCCTTATAACTCTACAACCGTTCATCCGATCTTTAAAATTCCTTCAGCGGATCGATAAATCCTGATTACTAAATGTGTCCAGAAGGAACGAAGATTGTATCCATAAAACTGTGGGAGATATGACGTGGCAAAAAATTGAAAATAAACTTGATCTGCTTGCAAGTATAAAAAGCATATGTCTCATACATGTCAAACCTCCATCTTTTACCATCTCTGAGATCTGTTTGTTGATGCTGATCAAAAATATATATACTTTATAGGGTCGGAGATGCTTCCTTCTGCCTGTTACATACTTTTAAACAAACTTAATATAGGGTATATGTACCTCTGGTACAGAGTATTAAAATTTGCTATATTATATTTCAATTAGCAATGCTTACAAAGCACAGCTGATAAAACAGTTTAGCTGCGTTTCACACACTAAAAATAAATAGCGTGCTGGATACAGACCCTAAAGCAGAAAGTCCATTATCTGAAATTATAAAAAAATATGTTTCAACAAAAGGCCTGTAAGCTGTTCCTTGGTGGGTTTTGATGCCCCTCGAAAGAACCAGCAGTCAAATCGGCTTTAAACTGTAGGTCCTTTTCTCTTGTGCCAAAATGAGAGATTGGTCTTAGAAAATTTCGATTTGGCCCGCTGCACAGTGGTCGATTTGGCCAATCTGGCAGGCAATAAATGCAAATTTAAAAATTAAAATTTCGTTGATGTTTTTATTTTCTTAAAAGCTAGCATCTTGCCAATTTCTATTCAGATTCTTAAATATTTTTTTTCGTAGTCCGAGTGTGAGCGTGCAAAACTCACGATACTTCTCTGCCCATACCTAAAAACATTTTCGCGATTTTTTAATGTGTTTTATTTTGGGCTGAGAAAGTTCAAGTTTTGCGATTTGGTTAGACATAGGTATTTAATTTAACCATAGTTGGTATGTATTTAATAAAACATATGTGTGTGTGTCCTTAGTGGTAAATCGATGTCGAACTTAACATTTCTTTTAGTGAATAGTTACTTACATACCCAAGACTTTCGTGGAGCAGAACTTTTGATATTGGCCCGTATTGGTCCAAAATCTTTGTGTGTTTGTGAAAATGGCCCATTGTGAATCGTCCAGTGTCGAAATGAGCTGCTCCTTTTTGCGCCTTATTAGTTAATTACATTTTATAGGTAAAATGTTTCAGTGTTTTTTTTCTCAAATTAATTGACAAAAACAATCTCAGCGATGAGGAATGTCGACAGATAAATAAAAAATTTTCAAATTTTGCATCCCAGGTTGCAAAAAAGCAGCTGAAAATGTATCCTATTTTACCCCAGAGGAAGCTTTTGCTCTTTTAGTTGACGGAGATTTTACAAAAAATTCAAAACAGTCGATTTCAAATTCTGTGAAAGAGCATGGTTCAAAAATGTTTCCCTGTTATGATGTGTTGCTAAAGGCTAAAATAGCGTTTTATCCTAAAGGCATCCAAATTTCATAAACTTCAGCGAAAGTCAATTTTTTGTTCACTGTTGCCCGGTTAATTAAACGACATGAAGCAGCATTTAAAGATACGGAAATTTCATGCTGCGATGGCAGCAGTGGCCATTCAACTTACCGTCCGAGGTTTATTGATCCTGAAATTCGAATGGTAACCGAAAATATATTTTCAATTTGCATTGTTCCACTGCAAATACTGGATATAAATAATGCAGTAATTTTGAAAAATTAGCGTCCTTCGATTTTGCAGGCCAATAAAGATAATTTTCGAAAAGGAAACTGCAGACTTAGTCCGTACAGAAGTTGCAAATATAAATCTGCAAATACGAAACATTCTTCCCAGAATATGTAATGTCTTTCAAGTAAATCATTAATTTCAATTAACAATGATTGGAGGAAAGGTCTCAGCTGGATTGCAGAATCTTCGTCGCAGGTCTGCGGAATTTGTAATGCCTCTACCATCAACGTTTAACAATTCAAAACAAATTTTATTCAAGTCTCCTAAGAAACATTTGTATGAATATGAGCTACTCTTCATGCATGGATCCGATGTTATGAATGCATCATTTATATATCATAGCGAACTCCATATAAAAAGTGGCAGGGTCGCGGTGCCGATGAAGCAATTGTTGCACAAAGTAAGGTCATACTTCAAAATAAACTCCGAAAACGAATGGGTCTTTTGATCGATATTCCCATGGCAGGTTCGGGAAATACCAATAATGGGAACACATCAAGGAAACTGCTTCATCGAATAACCTTGGTACCCACAATCACAGGTGTAAATATTAACCTGATAAAATAAAGATTTAACGTTATTTTACGCACAATGGCATGTGGTTATAAAATAAGTGTTGAGGAATTTCGCCAATACGCTTGGGAAGCCGCAACAATATTTGTAGAAGAATACCCATTGTTTTACATGCCTTCGTCTAGTCATAAAATCCTAATAGATGGGACAGATATTATAAAAAAATGTGTCACTTCCAAAAGGAAAGATGTGAATTTTTTTTTTACTTTAAAAAATTTCTTTGTTTATATACAAAATTATAAAAAATAGTTCAAAAAATATTACTTATTTATTTCGCAAGTTATTATTTATTGCTGCCAGATTTGCAAAATCGACCACTGTGCACTGGGCTGTTTAAAGCAAAATATGCATATTTAAATCTGTTTCGGTCAAGCCCGGATGTAATATACTCTGTACCTTACATAGTTTGTGTTAAGTGCTAACCATCGCGGTTGCACCGGTGCTGCCAAGCAAAGTTGTTTGTTTTACGTATAACTTGAGTATAGCTCATCCGATACTTGCCAATTCTTTGGCGGACTTATAAATAATCCTGATTACTAAATATGCCCAGAAGGGAGGTTTTAGCTTAGAAAAATTTTCTATAGTCGCTTCTTTCTTAGTCTTGTACTTAGTTAAGCCTCTGCCACAAGGTATAAACTCTATAAAACTGTGGGAGATATGATTTTTCCTAATTGAGAGGGCAGGAGGGATCGTGGCCTCACTTTAAAATAAACTTGATTTTCCTGCAAATATTAAGAAGTCCCATACTTGTCGAACCTCCATATACTACCATCTCTGAGATCTGCCTGTTGATACAGACGGACATGGCTATATTGACCCGTCTGTTGATGCTGATCAAGAGTATATATATTTTAAAGCAGCGATGTTCACCCATTGCCCCCAAGGGCCGAGCACAATCGGCTATTTACACGCACACGAGCCGAGCGCATGCCGAAGTCGGGCATATGAGAGTAAGCAGAGCTCTCTTTGCCTTCATTCGCTGCCCAGCCGTCGTTGGGGGCAGTTCAAGGCTGGGCTGTGTCGCTTTAAAGCAGCGATGTTCAAGAAGAGCGAGTTGGTGTGCGAAATTAATGCGATACAGCCCTGCTTTGAACTGCCCTGCTCGACGTCTGGGCATCGAATGCCAAGAGCAGTGCTTACATATGCCGACTCGGTGCGCTCGGCCGCAGAGGATTCTGTCCCTGGAGGAACTTCGCTGCTTTAAAGGGTCGGAGATGTTTACTTCTGGATGATACATCCTTTTGCAAAAACTTAATTTACTCTGTGTACCTTTGGAACAGAGCATAGAAATTTAATAAACTCCCAAATTGTGAAAACTAAATTATGAAATGCTTTTAAAATTCTCATAAAGTTTAAAAACTTGTCTAGAATGTTAAAGCCAACTTCTTTTATTGAGTTTTTCCTTTAACTGCCAGTGAATTAGAATTCTTTAAGCTCTCGCACAAAACACAATTATTTACTCTTAGAAATCCCGCAATAAATTTCAAATATTTGCCAGCACACATATTGATTTAGCTTCCTTGCAGCTTATAAACACACACACACACACACTCGCTCGCTCACACATACTTGCTGTATTCAAAACAACAAAATGTTTTATTTAAAAACCCACAAATACGCAGATTGCAAATGCTTTTTTGATTGATTGTCGACTGGCAGTTTTGACGTTGATTTCTCAACGGTCGCGGCTTATAAATAAAATATCAAATAAAGTATGAAACGAGAGCGGAAAGCTAAAAAGGCCATCGCATCCCACCCTTTCCCGATTTACGAAAAAATAAACAAAAGAGCCGAAAGGGAAATATTTATTGCTTGACATCAAATGAAATATGCCATCAAAAATTGTCTGAATGTCGTCGGTCTGACACCTTTTTGAATGTGCTCTCAATCAAGCGGAAATGCGGGCCTGTTTCAGCTCTTTTTTTTTTTTTGTTTGTTTTTTGTATCCTGGTTTGGTGATGCGTAACGGCATAACCGTTGACATCAATCAAATAAGAATGAAGTTTTGTGTTGGCCTTTTAAAATGACTGAGCTGCCAATAGTTATTAAATTTTGTGATGTATAAAGTCACTTAAATTCTTAAATAAATTATTTAATAGTAATGTTAAATTTTAACATCTTGTCAAAATAATTGAAAATAATTCGTTGAGATTTTTGTCTTGTCACAATTTGATCCTAGTGTCCTCCTCTGCTGCTCCTGTTTGGGGAGCCCTTGCTTTGCAGCATCTATCACTTAATATTTATGACTTTGCCTGTAGTAAAAATACCAACAAACAGTCAGGACCATCTAAATGGCCGGACCATACTCCATCCCCTTTCCACAGCAGCCACAAAAACAATCAATTCAAACAACAACAGCAACAACATCCACAACGAGTTCAACGCAATGCGCGCTTAAAACCTACTTTGTTGTTATTTATGACGTTAGCTGATGAAAAGCCAAATGCCAAAAGATTAAAAGCAGATAAAATATATTTAATAGCCTCCCTTATACCCAAATACACTAACAACTACCCTATATATTACAGTGGGATGTAAGGTGTTAATTCTGAACAATATACTTGGACGATTTAATGCTTATGTACCATATCACTCTATGTTCAGATACATATATTTCCACACCATGGACAATCTACTTTAAACAACTTATTTATGATCTGAAACATTATTAATTTCAAGAGGTCGTAGATTGGATCCCGAATCGGTTCTGCTAGTGGTTCTCTAGCAAGCAAGCTTAAGTGCCAGCGGAGAACAAAGAAAAACTAGGTCCTTAAAGACATACAGGCATGATCTCAATTTTTTGGAATTGCTGTTCTTAATTCCGAATGAAATTGCTTACGTCTTATTTTTGGCAAACCACGGGCCAAATGAAATCGGCACGAGAGAATCAAGCAAAACGTTCGAAAATGAAACAGGCTGACTTTTACGTTTTACTTTTCGTTTTGGATTCACATTTCACAAAATAATTATTATGAATTCAGTTAAAAGCTTTTCAAATTACATAAATAAGTTCTAAAATGATCTCAGAATTAAGGAAACTGTCCTTAATTTGCCAATTACTTTTCATTTTATAGACCAAAAATAGGGGAAGTTAACTTCGGCTCGGCCGAAGTTTTGTGTACGCTTGCAGCCTCCATTGAAAACAAAAAAGTTTTTCTAACTAAGACCACTTTTTCGGACCTTACTTTTCTAAGGGAGCTATACTATATAGATGTCAGATTTCAACCGAACTTATTGGAATAATGGAAACGCTTAACAAACTAACAATTACAAAATTTGGAGGCCATTCCATTTAAAACCAAAAAGTTTTTCTCACTAGAACTTCTTTTTAGACCGATCATTTGTACTGCTGCTATATGCTATAGTCATCCGATTTTAACAAAACTTTGTTGAATTGTGTAAAAGTATATAAAAAAAAGTATTTGCCAATGATAAGGACGATTCCATTGAAAACACAAAAGCTTTTCTCACTAGAACTGGTTTTTCGACCGATCGTTCCCATGGCAGCTATATGCTATAGTCATCCGATCCAGCCGGTTCCGACAAATGTACAGCTTACTCGTATATGTACCAAAAACTTCGTGTAAAGTTTTGTGAAGATAGATTTCAAACTGACGGAGGAGATAGCATAGAAACAGACTGACGGACAGAAGGACGGACAGGGCTAAATCAACTCAGCACGTCACGCTGATCAAGAATATATATACTTTATGTGGTCGGAGATGCTTCCTTCTAGGCGTTACAAACATCCGGACAATTTTATAAAACCCTCTGCACGGGTATAACAAGCATAACTGTTTAACTTTTTAAGAGAAACTCAATCAAGTTCTTTTCTAGAAAGGTTGCAGTGGAAGTGGAATTGAGAATATGCCAGATAGTTTTTATTTATCGGTATGCAACTTTAAATTGCTTACAATAACGATTACAAATAACTTAATCAATACTATGAAAGTTTCAAATTTCGTTTAAGTTATTTAAGTACAGAGGTTGTCCCGCTGATCGGCAAAAAGAATGTTGAAAGAAAAATCCTTTTTTCCCAATTATATTTTGGCAGACTGTTAAAAAATAATTTGAATTTAGTGGTAATATTCTAATAAACTTACAAGGAACTTTGAGTTTTAGAGATATGCACCAAGTAAACAGACAGATTAAGTAACGTGAAATTCGTTCATGGTATTCTGCACCCAGGTACACGGTGCAACACTATGAAGTTCATAAAGTCGAGACCAACAAATTCTGAAAGGGTTTACTGCACAGTGGTTGCTGCCATAGGTCAAAAATCAGAAAATGAATGTCAAAATTTTCGAACAATGGGTGCATTCAGCAGGTATCGATTTGCAATTGCTTATTATTCTCTGCTGAATAACACTGATTGATAAGTTTAAAAATATATTATAACTATTATAAATTTTGGTAACATTTTTGAGGGTTTTTAACGCTGTAAGTTTGTCAGTTCATTTCAAGTTATGGGGTAAACAGTTGGCCGTACGATCGGTTAATGGTCTCCCCAATCATACCTTTTGAATGATTCCAACTTAGCAATCATGATAGTCAAATTTACCAATCGCAATCGGCAATCACTGTATTCTGCAGGAAAAATCAGTAATCATAAATCAGTAGTCGGAAATCGGAAAACTGACATTATAAACAGCTAATTGTTCAAAATTTACAACGCAATACTGGTTTTGCTTTGATTCTAACGGTACTTTCTAAAAATAGCATCGGAAGTGTGACTAAATAGTAATTTGCTTTGTACAGAGTCAGCAGCACGCTGCAGCGTGTTAATCTCTATCAGGCGTTGTGTAGGGAAGGAAGGAGTTCGAAAAACGATATTATCGGTTAGGTTTGCAAGAGTCAGGGAATGTAAAGAAACAAATTTTAGGAACGGTGATCTTTGCATATTTTTAAAACAAAAGTTGAGAAGAAGTATAATGAAAGAGCCAAATTAAAACAGTTTTAAGTACAAGAAATCAAGAGAAAAAAACGCGAAGTGAAACCGTCCATAATACCCGCTCTGATCGAACGCGCAGCTGAATTAAAATGAAAACGATTAAATCGAATACAACGATTTCATTTAGAAACGGAACACCAAAATAACATTCGGAATCGTCTTACTTTTTATCATAACGAACAAGCCTGATAAATATAAAAAAATTTGTCCTGACTGACTGATTGGCAATCATCGTACAGCCTAAACGGTAAGAGCTAGAGCGCTGAAATTTGGACAGGAGCTTCCTAATGTGGTGAAAGTTCGTACTAAGACGGGGTTTTGGAAAATTCCACCCGGAAAAGCCGGACACGTGTTTTCCCGATTTCGGAAAATCCGCCCACAAGGAAATTTCTCGGAAAATTCGATATGCAAAATTCTATTTTTCATCCGATTGACTTGAAATTCGGTTTGTAAGCATAGTATGCGAAATAATTGGACAAGTATTTTTCCGATTTCGGAAAATCCGCCCACAAGGAAAATTCTTAGGAAATTCGATAAGCAAAAATCTATTTTAAGTCCGATTGACTTGAAATTCGGTTTGTTCGGACTGTTAGTGAAATAAATTAAAGTGCGACCTTCCTATGTGAGAAAATTCAACCGTAGGGTCGGAAAATTCTGGGAAAAGTTTGTATTGGGAAAATTTTATTTTTCAACCGATTGACTTGAAACTGGATTTGTAAGCAAAGTATGATAAATAATTGGACACGTATTTTTCCAATTTCGGAAAATCTGCCCGCAAGGAAAATTTCCGGGAAATTCGATATGCAAAAATCTGTTTTTCATTCGATTGACTTGAAATTCGGTTTGTAAGGACAGTAAGTGAAATGAATTGAAATGTAATTTTCTGATGTTGGAAAATTCGACCTTAGGGTCGGAAAACTCATGGAAAACTCAGCAACCAAAAACCTTTCACCATCCGATTGGTTTTAAACTTGGTTTGTAAGGATAGTATTAGAAATTACGATGAAACTAACGGTAACGATAACAATAAAAAAATAGCGATAGCGATAACGATAATGGTAACGATAACGGTAAATTCAAGTTAAGTCCCCCCCATAAAGATAAGGATAACGATAACGATATTGATAACGAAATCAATAACGATAGAGATAGCGGTTACGATAACGAAAGTAAGTTACCCAAACGCGGTCGAAAAGAAAAATATATCTAAGTATAGACTACGGGACGATATTTTCGTAATATTAAAACAGCTTAAAAAAGTTATTTGAATTTGACTTGGATAAAATGAATATTGTACATAAAGGTTTTGACTTTATTTATACATATAAACTTAGGGAAATGTTTTTATTTTGGAAAATTGTTGTTTAACAATTAAGTTTTTTGTACTTCTTTGCCTTAAAGTCTTAAGTATCGCCCAGTTCTTACAGATGGTGAGAGATAGAGCTTCGACATGTATGGGTCATTTGCTTCTTAGACTTGCACACAGAACAAGTTTATTTTGAATCTTTGTCACGCCCCCTCTCGCCACCGCCATTTAGATAAAAACGTCAAATCTTCCATAATTTTGTAGATAAATGGTCCGTACTTTCGAGACATTTTTAGTAATCCGTATTATTAATCGATCCACCAAAGGAATCGTTAAGATAAGATGCACGATAGTCAAGTTATAAGGAAAAAATGGTCGCTGCTGCTGCGCTGCCGATGAGGAGTGGGCATAGATGTGTCCAACCACTCCCATTTTTGAATTTAACAGTTTTTACTCACAGAAAAAGCTTTAGCTCGATATTTAAATGGAAACGTCGTTATCTTTGGCGTTACTTTTTTATGTTTTGCGCATTCCAGTTTGTCAAATCGGTGCTTTCTTGCGCGTCGTGCGGTCGTAATTCTGTGAGGAAATTTGTTGTCAAATCGGACATCTTTATTTATAGCTCCCTTAGAAAGGTATAAAAGTTTGCAAAGTAGTAACAGGCAGAAGCCATTTCAGACCCTATAAAGTATATATATTCTTGATCAGCATCAACTGACGAGTCGATCTAGCCATGTCCGTCTGTCCGTATGAACAAACAGATCTCAGAGACGGTAAGAGATAGAGGCTTGACATGTTTGAGACATATGCTGCAGCAGGCACCAGATCAAGTTTTTTTTAAATAATTTGGCACACCCCTTCCGCCTGCAATTTAGAAAAAGCGTCTTTGGACATATTAAGTAATCAGGATACTTATCGATAGTCGGGTTATAAGGAAACAAACTATTATGGGCAGCACTGGTCGCAACGGTGATGGTAAGCACTTCACAGGTACAGAGTATATTATTGTCGACTTTCTAACCGACTTTCTTAGTTTCTTACAACGCCGAGCCTAGCATTTTAGTACATATGTGACTCTTTTAACGACCTGCAGTTTTAAGCCGGCTCGAGATCATGTTATACTTTCGCATAACCCTAAGTAGAGACACACAACACCACAAAGGAGGCTAGTAGTTAGTACAGCTCTTTCATGAGGAGTCACACACACGAAGGCTCTTTTCTGTTTCAAGTTGTGTTTCGAGTTTTTGCACGTGTGCAGGTTTGGAAATCCCCAACAGTTTTAGCAAAGCAGGCATGGAGAGACTGCCGTTTGGCAGAGGTAGGCTCATGACCGCTAATGATAGAGGGTGGTTCCTCAAGAAATAGCTGAACGATCTACCTGCCTCCTTTGTGGTGTTGTGTGTCTTTCATTAAAGTTATGCGAAAGCATAACGTGACCTCGAGCCGGCTTAAAACTGCTGATTTATTGCTAAGGCGAAATTCATTGTTATCCCTTAAGGTTAGTATACACTTCAACAGAGAAACTTCTAAAATAAAATTACGAAAAGTGGCAATTCTTTTGTTTTGGCTCAGTGTTGCCAGAGTTCGGAATCTTGCATAAAGTACGGTCATACCGCCAAATGTTTGATTTGATTCTTGATTGCTTGAAAATAAATAATAATAATTTATTACGAACCTTTAAGGAATTGCTGTGACTAAATCGCTTCCTCTTGCACTTCGATTTCTTGAGCTCATGTTTACAATATTTTTTGGCCCGTCTATTAGGGATAGCAAAATATTTAAAAATGCACTCTTCAATACCTATTCAAAAACTAAGAACCATTCTTTCTTGAGATATCAATAACAATGCAGAAAAATACCAATCAAGTATATTTTTTGGTATCGGCCAACTTAAGACCTTTTGTTGGAAGTGTGTATTGGCAACAAAGGGAGCGCCTAACGGCTTTGTTGCCAAAAGTTTTGCGAGTTTTTTTTTTGTATGGAGTTTTTCTTATGGCAATTCCTCTGTTGAGGTGTATACTAAGCTTTAGGCTTTTAGCGTTAATATACCCCTAGAAAAGATATATCGTAAAAAGGGATTAATGAGGAAACGAATTTCGGGTTTGGACAAGGCATTTATATTGGCCTTAAGCTTTTTAAACCCGTTACTCGTAGAGTAAAAAGGGTATACCAAAGTCGTGCAAATGTATGTAACAGGCAGAAGGAAGCATCTCCGACCCCTTAAGGTATATATATTCTTGAACAGCATCAACAGCCAAGTCTATCGGGGGTGTCTTGGAAATTTCTAGAGATTTTGTCTTCGGTTGGTTTGCAAATCGCTCGAATAATCCGTCGGTATCCCAGAACTTGGAGAGATTTCATTTTCTTAGTGGGAAAGAGAATTGGTCCAATTGGGTTCAAAATAATTGTCCATCTCACAAAACAGGGTTGCATCACGCGCAAAAAAATTTCCCTTATATAGGTTTTGAATTATTTTAATGTTGAACGGATGTCTGTTAATTGTGGCATAAGGTTTATAATTTATGCTAACATTATAATTTAAATTAAAGTCGTGTTACCCAAAATAAAAATAAAAAATCTAAAAATATTTTCGCGCCAATCATAAAGCAACACTTTCCAAACCTTGGCTCGTTTGTTGTTGACAAATTTCCCAAGTGGCGCTACTGAGGCAGGCAGATGGCGCCACTGGTACGACGATTTTGGCTGATACGGCAGCCTTCAGTTGGTTTTGCGAAAGCCTATCCAGTAAAATAATGTAGTTTACATTTCCAAAACTAATTTTGCTTATCAAAATAGTTTTAGCGGTGAATTTAGCAAAATCTCTTCCCAAAACACTAGAGATTTGAAACCAACCGAAAGAGATTTCTAGGACAGCGAGAATTGGTTTTGGGTTGGAATTTGGTTGGAAGAGATTTCTGGGACACCACCGTATATAACCGTCTGAATGTATGAACACCTAGATCTCGGAGACTAGAAGAGCTTTTTGTATGTTGACTCCAATTGTCCCCACAATAAAAAATGTTGAATACATCCTACAATTTGAAAGATATCAAGCTCATATTTTACAGTGTAGTGCGTGTGTCCAATATCTACAATCTCTGAAAGTTTCATAAAGATCGGATAATAAATGTCAGAGTTATAAAGGTCTTAAAAAACGTTGCACACTTTTTTGGGGTTGGTTGCTTACATTTTGTTGAAATGTTCTGTTCTTTTTATTGTTAATGCTCTGTTAACTAACATAAGGGAAGGCTATTCAACATTAATGACCCTGAGTAACGGGTATATCGAAGTCGGACTAGCCTATAACCACTTTCCATCATAAACCGTATCTGAAATATGGCTATCGGACGAGATATACACCCCCAACGATACTGAAAATCGATCCGATGTCAATCCCTGATCTTAAATCATGATTATGGACTCAAAAACGAGACTCCGAAAATCTTAACAAATGATTTTATTATCAATTTTAATACAGACTCAACTATGTTGGACAAAAATCATTTTAACTAGACGTTATGGTGAACGTATTTTCCATTTAATATGGCACTATTCAAACAGAAGAAGAAATAATTTTAATTTATGATTGGAATTTTTAATAACTATCTTATCTATCAATATAAAACTATACAAAAATAGGGAAATGTAATAGGAAAACATTAGAATAAATATTTATTAGAAATACCCTTCAATCCGATGAGGTAATTTATTTAGTCTCAATGCCCACAAGAATGAAAGACCTAAAGATAGACAGCGAAGAAGAAATATCTTATTGTAATCCCTACATAGAATGCAAGACGGACAATCAGAGGCATATAAAGAAGAAGCAACAGGAAGCTTCAAGGGAATATAGTTCTGTGTATGTCTTGAGGTACTCTTCATCAATATTACCCATTCCTTTATGTTTATGTATCGGTTAGTCTAAGCATAACCCTCAATTGTGGGTGCCAGCCCAGGTTGCGAAGAACTAACAAAAGGAACTGCTTCTGGATAATACATGTAAACAAGAGCTTAGTCGTGTGGGGATCACTACTCACAGAGAGAGCAAGTCCCAGATCATTGAAAGATTATACTTGTTTAAGCTGTTAAGAATTCCACTAATAACACTGTGATAAGTTTTTTTTGTAGCTAAACTAATGCATTCTTTCCACTTCATGTAAACTTAAATGGAATAGCTTTTCAAGTTTTTCGTTAAACATTATTTTGAAGGCAACAACCACTGTGCCCATCATATACTTACTTACTAAATATATTGACATGCGGTCAACAAAGTGCGTTCAATGACGTGCATAAAAAAACAACAAAAGTAACAACATCTGCTACTCCTGCTGGTCCTTCTCCTGCAGTCCAACCAAGGCACTCAATCAGCCAGAGACAGCTTTAGGGGGGAGAACTCCGACCAGACTCAAAGAACAGGGAACGTTGAAATATTGTCAAGTAATCGCTGTCCAAATGCTCCAACCATGCTTTGACGATATAAAGACACACAATGACATTGTAGAAAAATAAAAGTCTGTGGGGTAGACAAAAGTAAAGGATGTCAGCGAACGGAACGCTGCTGGATGGAGTTGGTGTTAGGTGAGCGCAATAAATATAACGGTGAAGGATGATTGACCAATGGGGCTGATGTTTTAGTGGTTGTGATGGGTTGTTGCACCTGTGGAGGACTGAATGTAGAAGACATAAATGTTAGATGGGGCAACAAAATCATTTAATTAGCTTTATTTTAACATATTTAATTAAACTAATCAATTTTTAGAAATCTTTTTTATGGCCGCTTTCTTCCCTTTGTTTATTGGGAAAACCTTTTCTTATTAAATGTTCCCGCTGCATCACAACCGATTACAAGGTCTAACCGTTTCATAAATCGGCGGTTAAACTACTTTTGATACTTCCAATTACATTAATCCCAACTGTTGATTGATTCAGTGTGGGAATAAGGCTCACAGCGACCCTTTCGCTTCTCATTAATCCACCCAAGAATATGTCAATAGCCCAGAATAACAGAAGCCACAATAGCAGAATCGATAAATTAACAAGCAAACACTCAAACGCAAACACACACACGCACAGAAAGAACTATTAAATGCACAGCATACTTTCAGGCAGCAACAGAGCAATTTTCTTTTGTGCCAAACCACCGCCCCCGCCCCTCTCCCGCACATAACTGTATCCGATGCCATTTTGGTTTTTGCCGAACGCACAAAATAAATGAAAATATAAACCCGACTAACCAAAAACTGATTACTACAGGAGCCATACTCATGCTTTCCCGCTCTCTTCCCTCTCTCTCTCTCTTTTGCAGGCAACTCGGCTGGCAACAATGGCGATAACAATCAAACGCCCGTGCGTAATCCGCCCGGAGCATTTCACAATTCTGCAGGCTCACTGGCGCAGCATAATCTACTTGGTAAAATAATGCGCGGCATTAAAACGCAATCATTTGGGATTTTCAAACGTTTATCGAGTTATTTGCCAGCGGCACTGCCAGGCCCATCAAGTCGGTGGCGTATGAGTAATATGAACAAGCGTCGGCATACACGGGAGACGGTTGTCAACACCAGTCACCACGCACTGTGGGCGTGGCAGCAATTGCCCATATTTCACATGGCTGCGGCGCCAACGCATTGGCCAAGGCTCATTTGCATAGTAATATTAGTGCTGCTCCCGCTGCTGCATTTTATCGGTCGCCTCATCGCATTTTCTATTAGCACAACGGCGGTGGCGGTGCCGTTGGATGTGGTGGGCGCGTCAACGGCGGCGCCCAGGCAGCATTTAATGTTAACATTTTGGGCCGTCTTGGCAATTTATACCACAACAACAGCGAGCCCAGCCAGCCGAATCCAGCCAAACACACTCGCATTGCTTTGCCTTCAAAAGTTTTCAAGATGAAATCAAATAATTGCAAAAAACTCATTTAGGGCACAACAGCGGCAGCACCAGAAGCAGAAGCAGTATGATGAGAAATAAAATCAAATCGAGGCAAACGAAAAATACTAGAAGAGAGCTGGAAAAATACCGAACGAAAGTGGACAACATACATAGAGTTTTAGGCATTCCCCTACTATAGACATGCTCATGTTGCAGTGTAAAATGAAAAAAAGAAAAAAGTTGGCAATCGGAAGACATTTGTGAAGTGAGAACGGCTGTTGGCATTGATTTGGTTTCAATTATCATTTTACTAATTGATCCGGAATTATCTAAACATATTTGAGTGACATTGTTTGGGCCTTATAGCATTGTCAGTTGAGTATCATATAACAAGTGAAACTTCAAAGTAGTTTTGTTTCGTGAACCGAAAGTGGAGGGGATTGTCGAAAGAATCTAAAAGTTATCAAAATCTTATATGTGATTATATGCTTTTCACAAAGTACAATTCAAATTCAGTATCAATGTATGTTACTACTGAGAACTGAGCACAGGCAAGTACTGCAAATAGCTCGTAAAGTATCTTGAAAGTATCATCTACTTAGTTACAAGCGAAAATGGTTGACCAGATGTCAATCTCGTAGCATTTTAAAGAATTTAAAGACGTTTCCTAAGTATTTATAACAGTGCTCGCAAAGTGGTTGCCCTTTTTTAAAGGCAGTCAGAAAAAAGAAAATAGATTGAAATAGGGGCCATAATGGTGAAAACTCTGCGTCGATTGCACTTTATGTCATCAAAATCGGTTCAGAACTACGGGCGTAATCAGTGCCACCAGCTCGAAAAACGTGGTTTCGAGATAAACGCGTTTAAAGTTTGCAGTTGCTAGGCAAATCCGGTCACTTTGGGTCATTGAAAGGGCTATATCTTCTAAAGTATTTTGAAAAATCCTTTTAGGGAGATATTCTCGAATATCCAAGCTATAAAAATATGTAAAAAAAATCGGAAAAAAATGTTTGCCAAGCAGCAATACCCCCCTTAATTACAAATATCTTAGTTATGAAATAACTGAAATGAATAAGTTTTAGATACCAAATTAAAGCTAATAAAATTATCTTTTAATCATTCATACATGATTTTATTCTCAAATTTGTAGTGTGGATGCTGTTTACATAGATATCGAGTAATTCGTTTCATTTTTATCGAAAATTTGAAAAACCCGTTAACTACACCGTTATTTTAACTACCAAAAAAAATCTTTAAAATTTCTTTCTCTTTTGAATAATGTAAACTTATATATAACAAATTAAAAAAGTGTTCGTTTTTCGAAATCTGTTGTAAATTGTAGAAGTTCTCAAAATTTATATAAAAAATGAGCAACTTTAGTTTTACCGTTCAAATGGTATTAAAAAGTCTATGGTCCGTTTTGCTCCGACGTTTATGTGCACATTTTTCCTCTCGCGTGAGTAACCAACAAAAGTCACCCATCATGGCCTTATCCCTACATCTCATAGCTGAGGTTTTCAGGGAGAAAATCTAAATGAGGATCCAACAAATGAATTTTCATCGACATTTTCACCGCTGCACTGTGGGCCAGAAATCTCATTTTTTGGCCAAAACTCTGGCATTTCTACACCAGACTAGCTAGGAAGCTAAAGTTTTTTACGAAATGTTCTTAAAAGAGTGAACTTAACGCACATAATTTTAAAAAAAATAAAGAAATTTTAAAACATATTGATAATCCAAGTCAAAGCTGGAACATTTTTCAACTTTTTGGATTTTTAATTTAAAAAAAAAAAATTAGTAAGACTTAAGCCAAATTTTGCAGAGAGGATATACAAGTGTAGATTGTTTCTAAGAAAAATAATTGTCATGATCGGATAAGTCGTTTATGAGTTATTAACTTAAAATAGAACTGACTTTGAATGCCCACCCTGTCAAGGATTTTCAGTCAATCTGACTACTTTTACCGTTATTTTTATTTATTTAACCTGTTCTATACATTCATTTCTAAAACAAAAAATAAAATATAAAAAATTAATTAATTAAAAAATAATTTTTGTATGTATCTTAAACCGTAACTCCGTGCTTCTAAAAGTATGCTACACATTTTAATCCATGGGAATAAAAATAGCTTGAATAGGCTCAGTGCATACCTCCAGTTATAGTACAATATTCAAAGAAAATTATTTGACATGTTACGAGTGATTAGCCAGTGGCACCCGTGGGCACTCTCAAATAAAAGTTGCCAAATGTAAAAAAAAAAAAAAATTACTGATTTTTTCCATTTTTTATGAAAACGAATAGAATTGGAAACTTCTTTATATTTTTTTTTTAAATCTAGTCCGTAGCCGAAAATATATAATTAATCTCTAGAAGCTGTTTCTTTCCTAGTTTCGACTATTAATTTTCCATTTTTTGGAGCAATTTCATGAAAAATCAACTTTTAATTGCTGCCATTCAAAAACCAAGAATTGAAAATGTTCAAAATTTTGACATAAAATAGCTATAAGTATTCTTAATCGTTTCCGACAATCGTTTTATCAAGTTTCCCAAACAAAAAAGTGGGACTTTTGGCCAAAATTTCGGCCTGCTGGCCCAGTGTGCGCTGTTTGCAATGCAATGTGCAGCTTTTGAATATAATGGAAACTTCAAAATAATACTTTACCTAATTTCGTATAATTTCTTATTAATGTGCGACGACTTCTTTGTAGTTAGGACTTTTGAAATTTCCCAGAACAAATTTCTTGCGTCCTCCTCATCCTTGGACAACATGAAATTAAATATGGAGTTCTCGAAAAGTTTTATAATTTGCGGCCCAACAAACACACTTTATTCAATATTTGCCTTGGATAGGTTAGGGACACGCTTATCAAATATGCAAATGCATCACCGTCTTTTTGTAAAGCCTTCACAAAATTTTTAAACAAATTTTAAACCCAGTTTTATAAGGGGTGGCAGTACATTTTCTTGGCCAACTATGTAATTCGTTCGGTCCGGCCGCTTTTTTCGAACGTAATGCTCGTGGCGTGCTCGGCTGTCCCACTTGCACAAAAAAACACATCTGTTTAGTATTTCCTTGTTTCAATCCTGAAACTATTGCAACCACATTGAGTTCAGCGCAAATGTTCCAGCTATGTTTCTTGTAGCTAGTTAATCAAATCCAGTAATGTGAACATTGACTCATAGGATTTTTTATATTAAAGGCAAGCGCTAGCGGTATTTCCTGGCACAACAATAAAGCTTTTAGACTGAGCTTGAAACCGTCGATAAATTAGTTAAACTCCTCAAATAAACCACACATATCATTGGAATAAGAATTTTTTTTAAAGTAATACTTAGCATAGCGCTTTTGCCGATCTCTATCATACGTTATTTTGACGTCATCCTTTTACAAATTCTGTTCCTGAAAACGTGATGCTAATATTTCTGATTTCCCTTTTGAAAGATGTAGATCTCTTATTAGATCGTATAGTCTACTTTGGCAGAAGGGATTTCGCTCTTTTGCGGGTTCTTGATGGTTTTCTGAGTCATCAGCTGATTCAGATGAGTTATGTTCAGGTTCAGTTTGGAATTTGGGTCTTTTATGTAACTTCATGTTTAGTGTGCATTTCGGTTACTTCATTACCTAGGAATCGAACCAAAATCATTTTGCAATGTATCAATTAGTGTCAGTGCTGAACTCTAAAAGCTCTTCAACAATTTCTAAAACTGCGATCACAATCGGCGGAGCAAAACGGACCATCGACATTTTTAATACCATTTGAACCGTAAAACTAAAATTGCTCAAATTTTATATAAATGCTAATAACTTCTACAATTTCCAACAGATTTTGATAAATGAACTATTTATTAATTTGTTATATATTAGATTACATCATCAAAAAAAAAGAAATTTTTAAGAGTTCTTTGTTAGTTAAAATATCGGTGTAATTAACGGGTTTTTCAATTTTTCGATAAAAATGAAACGAAATGTTCGATATCTTTATAAATAGCATCCATCCACTCTACAAGTTTGACAATAAAATAACGTATGAATGATTGAAAGATAGTTTAATTAGCTTGAATTTGGTTTATTAAACTTATTCATTATTTATTTCCTAATTGAGATATTTGTAATTAAGTGAAAAGATCTTTCTTCAAAAATGCTAAAAACGATAATTTGTGATTATCTCGAAATCTGTTCTAATTACAAATTGTTTATCTCCAGATTCGGATTCAGCGCGTGATTTTACATAAGGAATGTCGAGAATGAGATAATCATCAATTATTTTTAAGCTCTTGTAATTAGCTTTTTTTCTTTCTCATGAAAGTCCGTGCAGATTTTACCACCCTCCAGTTTGCATATCTCAGTACCCAAAGTAAAACAGCTACCGTCAAATTTTTGCCAGCGATTTTAAATTTTTTTCTATTATGGAGTATTTTTTTTTTTGCGAGCGCTTTTTTGCTTAGCTTTACCGATGATTATGATGGCCTCGCTTGGTGGCATTCATATAAAAATATATTTCACAACTTACTGAGTCACAACTTACAGAGTGTAAGAACCCAGGGGTTTTCAACAAATATTTAAAAAAAAAAAAAAACTAAATTTAAACTGCAAGCAGATAGAACTTAGGACTGCCAACAAATGGCAAATGGGAAGTGTAGTATCTGGGTCTGTCGATGGGCGAAGAATTGAAATGCCATTCCCATTAGTTCAGCATGTCTAGAAAATTATAGAAAAGGTTCACTTGAACTTCAGCACAGAACAGAACAAAAAAATATAAGCAAAATAAAGCAATAAATATATTTCTGTTTTCCTCTGAATACAAGATATTACAGGAAGCAACCAATTTCAAAAACTGAGTTTTCCGAACCCATCAACTGTTAACATACAAATGTTATTGACTTGCAAGGGAATTGAAACTTTAGCCAGAATAGCAAGGCTTTAATATCCAATCTGGATTTGGTGATGGCTAGGTCTGCGATTTTATGATCGGAATCCAACGGTTCTGATAAAAAGCCTGGAATATTTAAAACAGGTCTTCGAGATGCAATCTTGGCATTAAACAAAAAAAAAATGTTTTAAAATCAAAATAAAAAAAGGAAAAAAATAGTCTCTTGCACTTTGCCGGCCCTGCTCCACCGAGCGTCAGGCACCAGACTGTGCTCAGTTTCTGCCTTGGGCTTACTTATATACTACACAGTATGACCGTACTAGGAAAACACTTAAATACCTAAGTTCAGTGTCCAGCTGCTCACAGAGTTGCCACCTGCTCAGGATTTTACAGTGTTGCAAAACTCATTTCTGCCATGTCACAGTTTTTCCTAAAAAATCCTTTAAAAATAATTCCTTCTTAATATTTAATGAGAGCGCATTGCATTGATCTTAAGCTTTAACTTAACTTAATAAGTGTAGAATTATTATTGCATACAACGATAAATTTTCTTAGCATTCATATTTTAAAGAAATAAATAGAAACTATTTTGTTTTAAGCCAGCTTAACTATTTTTTATTGCGTCGCAATAGCATGCGCTTCTTCAGTGTAATGCGGCAGGACTTTTCCACTTAATTGGAATTATTGCGACTGGTTTCGATTTCTTTGGATTTTTTCATTCTGAAATAGAAAAATGTATCTAATATACATATAACAAATATTCTAATTTAACTTGAAACCTACAAGTCGTCTAGCAGTTTATTAATCCCTTTTTTCCAAATATCTTTGAAGTCATTCGTAAAATTGGTCCAATACTTTAAGAACTGATCGGGTGTACACTGGGCCAGGGTGAGAGTGAAGGCTATGGGTCATAGCAACGCATCGTTTCTAGAAACAGTTCTCGACAATCGTCCAACAATTGAGCTGAGCTGATTTGACTTAGCCCTGTCCGTCTGTCTATGCGATTTCCTCCGTCAGTTTAAGAGCTATCTTCATAAAACGAACCACCCGTATCGGACGACTAAAGCATATAGCTGCCATAGGAACGATCGGTCGTAATACAAGTTTTAGTGAGAAAAACATGTTTGTTTTGAATGGAATCCTTATCAGACTTCATATAGTACATCTGCCATAAAAAAGTTAGGTTTGAAAAATAGTTTCAGTTGTCGTCCTAAAAATGTATACGAGCTTCAAGGTTATATAAGGGTATTCGTGGGAAAAAACAGTTGTAATGAAGGCCACCAAGAATTTAATTAAAAATATGAAATTAACAGACCCACCACTGCGTTTGTACTTAAAAGTCATTTTGCAATTCACGTCCTTTACCTAAAAATAGCTTACTTTTGATCTTCGTTCTTTTTGGACTTAAATTACTTGCCAGTGTACGCTACTAGCTGTGTTCGGTACTTTCGTAAAAAAAGGTTGAAAAATATAGCCATTATGTGTCAGGTCGAAGATATGTATGTCAGATGACTCTTTATAAGCGATCGGCATCTCTTCTCTTTACAATTTAAAAACCAGAAAAATTGAAAATATCAATAAAATCAATATTTTTAAGCGTGTGCAAAGAGTTTTAAACATTTTTGTATCTTTTTGAAGGTCCTCAAAATAGACTTGTGTTTCATTGATAACCGCTTCATTCGACAACAATTTAGATCTTGCAACAGGAAATAGTCTTTCTTGACAAAATATTGTTGATTTTGCTTCAAATTAATGGTGAATCTTGTAAAAAAAACTCTCATTATTTATTGTAAAATCATTATTAAAACCGTGGAAATCGTGGGAAATTTGAAAATGTCAAATTTTTTCATACTTTAGGTATTTTTACAAAATTAATTGCATACATGAACATATACTTATTTTTTTCCCAATGTATTATTCATTCGTCATCGCTTTCCAAAGAAGTGGCTCTCGTTCCGGTCCAATCAAAAAATGAGTAAATTCTTCGCTACTCATACGGAAATTTAATTTTGTCAGTAGCTTTGCCTTCACCAGTTCGACTCTCACTCGATTCTCCAAATCGGTCCAAAAATTCTTCATCAATAAAAAAACTTTTTCCACGTATGCATTGCTGATGGGGATCGATAAGACTTTTCCAAAAATTAAAGGCAGTTGGACAAATCCGCAGAGCTATGCAAAAATTTTACTTTCTTCGCCAAAGAAAGTATTTCGTCGTTAAGAGCGTCTTCGCCAACATCAAGATTAACCGCTTTAGCCTCTTGAAGAAATAGTTTTCGGTCTTTTCAAAATCGTACCATTTTCCCAATTATATAAGAGCTCGATGGTAAAATAATAATGCCGCTCTCTCAAATTTCGATCATTGATGCTGTGTCAAATGAGGTAGACTTGGGTAGACTTTAAATTCGAAGTTCTTGTCATCCATTCTGCTTTGCAAGCCCGTCTCTCAATTCATGTGAATTTGTGTATTCAACACTGTTACTTTTTCCAGATTTTGTATACTTTTGGTCATGTGGGACATAAAATGATGGACTAAGTTCAAATAGCATTCTGGAAACGTTAAATTTTCGTTAAAATCGTCGTCTAGTTCATATTTTTGATCTTTCACCAAGCTCCAAATGGTTTTGTCAACTTCATCTTCTCCTTTATTGATGAAATATTTCTTTAAGCCTGGCCATTTTTTTGATAAACCGCTCGACTGCTGGAAAAAGCGACAACCATCTGGTCACCACATGTCGCATATTAAGATCATCGAAACACTACTTCAGAACATCAATGGATTTGACATTCATCGAAAATTCAGCGAAGAGTTTCCACGTCGAAATAAAGCTCTATAGGCATTTCTACCAGCATTGTGGATGAGAAAAAATTAACAAGCGTAGAGCAGAAATCTTAAATTCTAAAAATTTTTTCCTAAGAAACCATAGGTCTAAAATCAATTCCTAGGTCCCGCTTAGCGAGGCCAAACTTGTATACATTAAAAAGCAGGGATGCAGACCGGTTCTGAACCGAACCGAACCGCTCTTTTCAGCTGGTGAACCGAACCGGCGTCCCTTCAAAAATGCTGAACGAACCGAACACCACAAATGAAAATGGTTCGGTTCGGTTCAGTTCTCTGACGAGTCTCAACACGCAAATTGTCCACCGACCTCTGAATATGCCTGTCGGAAGTTACCATTTCTTCTTTGGAAGTAGATAATCGATTTTTTTCATAAATCATTTCCTTTATGGGACGATATTCTCATTAGTCTGTCGAGCCTCTATTAAAATGATATCATTATGGGCGAAGCAAGCCCATCCTATTCAAACTTTTCAATTCTCTAGGAATTCAGTATCGAAATGGTCAAAAAGTCACATTTCACTTTAGAAATCATTAGAGGTGTTCATTAAGTGTTGTATCATTGTATATGTGCAACTTTGCAGCAGAGCTATCGTGAACATTTGTGAGCTGCAATTGAAATAAGCCAAATATATGGCTTTGTTTGTATGTCAAAAACAGTCAGAAAGATAATAATGTAATAAATCAACTAATTTAACGTAGGGTGTTCACGATAGCTCTGCTGCAAAGTTGCACATATACAATGATACAACACTTAATGAACACCTCTATTATATTTCAAATATTGAAGCAAAAGTTCGGGGAAAAGACGCTTTTTCTTTAACGCTAGCTTTAATATTTTAAAAAGTTTTTCGGTAGAAGATAGCTTTCTTTGAGAAAATTTTTAATATATAAAGGATTAGCTAGACCAAATAGAGTTGCTTCAAACAATAGCCGGGGGTGTTCGATCCAACTTCGTTTTTCATCAAATAGTATTTTGCACCTAGGTTTATAGTTTTTTAAACTTCTGCAGCTTCAAAAGTCCAAATCAATTACTTTCTGAACAGATTTAAGGATATTTTTGAATGTTAGTCTTCACAATGGGCTTAAAGGGTTAGGACAAAAAGAAGTTTTGGACTTGCCGCAACTTCAAGTCTAAAAAATGACTTTCCGAGAAGATTTCAGAGTAAATTGCCACGTTATACTCAACCAAAGGCTTTAAGAGTTGACATAAGGTGAAATTAAGGGCGATCCAACAAAATAATGCAGTTTCTAACACGTTATCGGACTGCTTTTCTTTCGAAACTTCGGAAAAATATCTTTTCGCACAGACTTTAGAGCAAACTGGAACTCTATGCTTTGGAAATGGCTTAGGGCTTGTGACTCGGCCAAATTGAAATCGATCCTTGAACTGAAATGCGTTTTTGACATCTTTTGGACTGCCTTACCATCGAATGTCTGAAAAGAAATAGATTTTGGAACAGATGAAAGCAAAATCCTTAAGGGTTTATGTTCGGCGGGAATAAGGGCGATCCTAGAAATAAGTTTCTGTCATTTCTTTTAAATATAATTATGAAAATATTTGGTCGTTAAACTTAAGGATGGGCTTTAAGGGTTTATATAATAGAGATTTTCGGCATCCAAACCATAAAGTGCGTTGCGAACTCCTTTCCGCGCAGATTTTAGGGATGATCGGGGTTATTTGCAAAAACAGAAACTGGCCTTTATTTAATTTATAATAAAGACAGAGCCACAGAACCACTGAACCGCGGTTCAGTTGGCTTCAAAAACCATGTAATAAACCGATCCGGTGGTTCAAAAACTATGTGAGCCACTGAACCGAACCAGTCTTATTTCCAATCGGTTTGCATCCCTGTTAAAAAGTTCATCAAATATTCATCGTTCCTAGACCAACAAACAGGAATGTGGTTTATTGCCATCTAAAGGTTAGAGTTCCCTCTATGCATATACATTTTCAAACGCATCATTCCGTTAAAGATGGGTTTTTAATAAATTTTGAAAAGTGCCATTTTAGGTAACTTTTTCAAATTTGACCATCGATTTCTCAAAAACTTGACGCGCTAGAAAAAATTTGAAAATTGACTTGTATTCAGTTTGAAAGCCTCTATCGAACGGTACTCGAATTTGATTCGAATGTCAGCCATGACCAAATATTTGTTGAACTATTTAATGGATATAATTTTAACATCGCTAAGAATGTATTTTAGACCAATGGTTTCTTGGGGAAATTTTCCTAAAATATACCGTAGATTACGTCTCTGCTATACGCTTGGTCGATTAAAAATATGACCCGCCCTAGTTTGCATTACAATTGCATTTAATTATTTTCTGATAAACGGAATAATGCTTTCCATAATTCACGGGTGCATTAACTGCTGAGTAGGAACTACATTTTTCGATTTCGAGGTGGCGACTTTCCGAGCTTATCATTAGTTGATCGAATATCGATTCTGAGGATTCTTTACTATCTTCGTAAAAATCGATCATTCAGTCTTTGATCCCACATTTGATGTCAAAATATCTGACTGCAATTGGATACAGTTTTCTGATCCCTTTGTTTTAAGCATCAGTTGAATTTACTTAGTTCACATGGCGGCCCAGCAAAATTTTCATTGGCTCGGCGCACAGTGGACGAAATGGCCGAGCTAGCGGAACTAAAATAATAAAACCTGTAAATGAAAAGCTTTTGTTCTGAAATTTAAAATATAAGACTTTTAAGAAAATATACACATTGACTTAAAATTTCAAAGAAATCGGTTGACTTTTTATTAATATAGCTCCCATCGGTCAGTCCCAAGGAAGGAGTTTTTGGTTTTCTTTATAAATTTATTTCAAGATACGTAAATATACTTTTATATTTCATATCTTTCATATTTTCATACTTTCATATTTTTGCCAATACGTGGAATGCCCACTGCTGCCATCACAACCCCATTTATAAATTGCCATCAACTTGTTATCGTTATTGTTTTCAGCCCGATTTTCAAAACTCTGAGAGTGCGCTTGTATGATCCTGTCAACAGTATGGTCTGCAAAGAGCTGTAGCGCATTCTCAGGTGAATATTTAAATGGAAGACCAGCTTGGTGCTTCAATGACTTTGAAATCTTTCCGCCAGTAACATCGTCGGCATTAAGCAAACTCACAACTTTTGAATTAATGCGCCTTCCCGCTTTATACAAACTAGTGCTGGTAGCATCAATTTTTCGTATGCGATATCCTGTACAAGACCTTCCACTTGTTTAACCTGTCTTTTACCGGCAAGGTCCGAAAAATCTTTTTTAGGACGTCCAACATCTGTCGGTTTTGGGTTTTCAACCAACTCCAGTGGCATATCTAGCCATTCCTGGTTGGCTTTCTTGAAATATTCCCTGTTTCTATTCTATTCTATTGGTAAAATTTCGCAATTTTTTACCAATTTCGTTACGGTCCTGCTCACTGAAGGTTATGATCTTTAAAACTGTATCGTAAACATAGTTTTCCCTAGCCAATAACTTCTTCGTGGGGATGTCTTCGTCGTGCCATACTAAAAGTAGTTTGCGTTTTGATACTGACATTGCGCCTAGAAGGTCCAATGAATGAAAGGGTAGCACATATTAGCAGGTGATCTCGGAAGTTTTTAAGCAACAAGGACTCACACTGACAGCAAAAGTCAACGGCGACTTGAACATTTGTGAACATTTTTAGTTTTGCTCCACGAAAGACAGGTGTGGACTACTAAGGGCAGGCTGTTAATACGAGTATATATCGGAATGCCTTAAGATTAACTTAAATAAGCTAATTAAAGTATTGGTAACCAATAACTAACAAAAAATTAACGCTTTTTTAAATTTCAAAATTTGAATTTCGCTCCACTAGCATGGCCGATTCGCCCACTGTGCGGCGGCCCGACTTTGCCGGGCGAGGACCGTGCAGGTGAGCGAGGAGGGCTGTATGAGGGAGAAAGGGAAGGCGCATTTCATTTACGTATCTAAGCAAAGTGGTTATTTTTAGAATGTTAGATGTGAGACAGTTTTATCTTTAGGCTTTATTATTTCAACTTATTTACTGTTGTACGAATCAACTTATCTGCAAGTAATACCTACCAAAAAAGAGAGAAGGTTCTAATTTATGTGTGCTGCTATACACAGAGAAAAAAACTGTCAGGTTCATGTTGATATCCGATGGTTAAAATGAACTTTTGAGTCTTATCTTTTTTATACCCGTTACTCGTAGAGTAAAGAGGGTATACTAAAGTCGTGCAAATGTATGTAACAGGCAGAAGGAAACATCTCCGACCCCATAAAGTATATATGTATATTCTTGATCAGCATAAACAGCGGAGTCGATATAGCCATGTCCGTTTGTCCGTCTGTCTGTATGAACACCTAGATCTCGGAGACTGGAAGAGCTAGAGCCACCAAATTTTGTTTGTAGACTCCTATTGTCAATACGCAGATAAAGCCCCAACAATTAAAAATATTGAATAACTCCAACAATTTTAGAGATATCTACAATCTCTCAAAGTTTCATAAAGATCGGATAACAAATGGCAGAGCTATAAAGGTTATAAAAAATGTTGCATACTTTGGCGTTACATGCACTTTTTGCTCACATTATATTGAAATGGTCACATTAATGTTAATGCTCTGTTAATTAACATAGGGTAAGGCTATTAAACACTTATTGCGCTGAGTAACGGGTATATCGAAGTCGGGCAGGACCGACTTTAACATTCGCTCTCGTTTTCCATATCAATGGGGTACGAAAATATTTCTTTCTGATCTAAAATATTATCATTTTTTCAATATAATATTAAAACGTTTCAGAATGATCCTAAAAATGTAACAGTGATCGACTTTAATGTCAATTTGATACGAAGTTCGAAAGACACACACTGCTTTTGGGCAGCACTGCCTTGGGGCACCACTGCTTTGGGGCTGCACTGCTTTATTGCAACTTCAAAACAAGGCCGATTAAGTTTTTTTTCGAATGGCGCTGCTAGCTAAGTGCTTCCTGGGAGTTTTTTTATAATCGTTTTTGTGAAAAAATACCCTCTTGATATTTTCGAGCATATCAATTTGATCTTTGTCATATCGGAGTAAAATTGATATGAAAAAATGTGGAAATGACTGCCATTTCATATTATTAATTTTCTCAGCTTAGATTTAATTTTTGTGGTGCAGTGAATTATTCTCATTCCTATTATTCACCTTTTTTGCTATCACTGGCTAAATATTCTGGCCTTAAAACTCATTAAGGTGTGGGTTAATTTAAAAATAATTTCAATTTTGTGCGCTACTTATTATAACATATTAGCCATTCACGATTTTCTAACTGTGTGCAATCTATCATAAGCCAAATGCCGTTTAATATATTCACAAATTAGGAGAAATGTTTGGTCAGCCAACAAGTAATTTCCAAATCCCTACAAATATGCCTAAAATGGAACAAATGTTTATGTATATGAAAATTTATGGAACATTTAAAAACAAACACATAAAAAATATCGAGAGCAGAGAAAGAGGACAACTGCATTGATGCGGTCATCGTGTAAAAACCATTCATATGCCCAATTAAATGGAAATAAATTAATTATAGTCAACACAAAACTGTTAATCAAATTTGCATTTAGATGAAAGTTTTCATGCATACATATACAAAAATACTTAGCGAATTTACATAGTAAATTTAGCAGAAAAAAGTTAAAACCAAAGCAAAAATAAATGTTCAATTTAGTCGAATATTAGTTAGTAATACAGTTTAGCATAAGGCGAGGCGAGACAAAATGGTAATTGTTTGATATGAAATTAAATTGTTTGTTTCATGTGTTTACATTTAATTGGCTTTGTATTGCATTTAATTATCAAATTAAATTTATGAAACTCTTGCCATTGATTTTGATTTTAAACGTTTTTTGGTCTGCCACACTTTTTCATGTGTATATAACTAACTAATTAAACCTCTCTTAATGACTCTGTAAATATGAGAGCAAACTTTTTGTATAAACTCCATTTAATTTACTGCCTAAGCCTAAGACCAGAATTTGAAATACTCAAAGCTCTGCTTTCAAAATGTGTAAATAAATCTCAGCATTAAAAGTATGAAAGTTAAATTGAATGTTAAAGTGTTGAATAAATTAAATATATATATATATATGAAAATATTTATGATTATAAACCGAGCAGCATTAGCATTCCCAAAAATGAAAGAATTGCTGTTGAGAATTAATTAAATATATAATATTTAAGCATTGATTAAGAAGCATACAGAAGCTCAGCAAGTTTATATACACAAGTATATATCTAAAATATATATAACATAAAGTTAGTTATTATACCAAATATCGTAAATACATACTATATAGAGAGCTCTATCTATGTGACTAAGTTGTGGCATATCTATGTGACATATTTGTATGGAAAATGTATGCAAAAGTTTACAGCAAAAATAAAATGTGTGAAACGAAATGTGATGACTAATTGGCTTTCATTGGGCGATCTGGGCTGCACAACTTCATCTAAAACTTTCAAGGTCAGTGATATTCTTTCATGAGAATGTGTTGTGCCATTTGGCACAAAAAAACAACAAGAGAAGTATAGAAGAATAAGGAACTGCCTGGCACAAGAAAGATAGTATAAATTTTTCAGTATATCTTCTGCCTCTTTTTATTTGGTCCCGGCCGCTGCAATTAATACCCGCCACTTGCCCCAGTCTTGTGCGAGCTGGCACCAGTTGGTCAGTTTAAGCACCTCAATGTCTTTCAGCACCCGATCATCCCATCTTAGTTTTGGGCGTCCTACACTTCTTCCTTTCCCTAATGTGTTCGCCTTCCGCCTGTACACTTTTTTTACTAGAGCTTCTTTATCCATACGAGTAACATGTCCAAGCCGGCGTCCCCATAGAGCTCATACAGTTCGTGGTTCCAAACCAGCCCAACGGAGGCGTTTAACACCATATTTCATCTTCTTTCTTTAGACTTAATGTCTAAACAAATAACGAGCATCATAGCTCTGAGATAAAGAAAGTCTGAAGCCTGGAACGCGGGCAACACGGGACACACAACCATACTCAACAATCAAACCGCGGCTCCCGCATATACAGATTACTGTATACCCACGGCGTCATTCCAGAAACTTTATGACGTGAATTTCCATAGTAGACACGACTGGGAGAACTTACCACATAGCAGAGGTAATGCCATTAAAATCTACACGGATGGATCTAAGCTCGATAACAAAGTAGGAGGGGGAGTTTTCTTCACCGACCTTGATATGCAAGTATTATTCCGACTCCCTGATCAATGCAGCGTTTACCAAGCAGAACTGGTGGCCATCCAGGAGGCCGCCGAATACCTTAGCACACTCATGGTCGTAGATAGGAATGTATACATATACTCAGACAGTCAAGCAGCTCTAAGGGCGCTTGACTCTTACACCAATAATGCCAAAACGCTCACGGAGTGCCGTAGATCTTTAAATGAGATCGCTCGGCATCTCCGTATCCACCTTATCTGGGTGCCTGGTCACCGCAACATTGATGGTAACGAGTCAGCCGACAGGCTGACTAGACATGGCACTGACTGTTGTCATCTTGACAAGCCGATTTTACTTTACTTTTACTTTATATAAACTAATCACAAGAAATTAAACCTGGACTGAACGATGGAACAACCTTCCGGATTGCGCTGTAGCTAGGGTCACGTGGCCCACGTTCGACCTAAAACGTACTAGTAGCCTTTTACGCCAAAGTAAAGGAAACATCTCACTTCTGGACGGAGCCCTAACGGGTCTCTTATCGGTAGTCATGCAGCACGCCTAGTAGTCGCCCACAATGACTTCTGTAGAAGCTACAAGTGTAAGGAAAAGGAGGAAAAATTTCTGCACCTTTTATGCCACTGCCCAGCACTCAGAAGGAGGAGACTCAAAACACCTGGTCAGGCCTTTCGAAAGGGGATTCCGGGCCCGGGGGTATTTTCTCATGTTGTACATAGTTTATTTAAGTTTTCGCAAAAATTCCGGGCTTCGGGCCCATCAGAAGTCTGGGCCCGGTGGGAAACAAACCGCAATGGGCCTATCTGGGCCTAAGTGAAGGGAGAATTTATTGTCGCAAGCCATCTCAACCTAACCTAACGTAACCTTATGTCCCGACGCGGGATCGATACCCGCTGCACCACACCAGGCCACAATAAGTACATCCAAATAATTGCTCTTTTATATCTTTTATCTCTGATTTTCCAAAGATTCGGTATTGTGCAGCAATCGATCATATAGTTGGGAAGCCCGCCAACAGCACCATTGTATCCGTATATATAGGTACTTAAAATAAAATACAGCACAGCAGCCATTCACCCTACCCACTGCATCACACCGGCCACGACTAACAGAAACTGTACATGAAATGCCAGCCGTCCCCCAAGCGATTTTGGGGCAGCCTGCGGCTAGCATATTCACTGTCATGATGCAATAAGAAAAAAGTGGTCTCGACGGCTGCCAAGTCGTTCGTTTAGTGGTCCGTTAACGTTCAGTGCGTGCTTGCTTCTTGATCTGAAAGGTTTTTTTTACAAATGTTAACCCATGTGCATAAGAAAAATTACTTCTTGCAGTTTTTGCCGCAATTTATGAATGTAGTCTAAATACTACGCTGAACCCTTTCACTCGCACTTATTATTGGCAAGGTCAACGGACTACTTTTTGCCGACGAGACCACCTTATACTTATTGCATCATGTTCACTGTTAATATATAGAACATTTTGTTCAGTTTATGAACTTAACAGAAGAGGAGTAGAGCTAAAGCATTTGCCTAATAAACAAACAGTCCCGAGTTCAAATCACAGTTGAGGTATGCTTATCGAAATAATAAAAAACAAGAAAGAAAGTCGGTCAAGCCCGACTAAAACATACTCTGCACCATTGAAGTGCTGCCCATCACCGTTGCGACCGGTGCTGCCCATAATTGTTTGTTTTCCTTATAACTCGACAACCGTTCATCCGATTTTTACCATTCCTTTGGCGGGTCGATAAATAGTCTTGATTTTTAAATATGTCCCGATGGTTCGAACCTTCTATCTATAAAACTGACAGAGATATGACGTTTATTTTGAATTGCGAGGGCGGGAGGGGGCGTGGCAAAAAAAGAAAATAAACTTGATCTATCTGCTAGTATTAGAAGTTTTTGTCCCATACACGTCGAACCTCTATCTCTTACCATCTCTGAGATGTGTTTGTTTATACGGACAGACGGGCAGAGAGACAGACGGGCATGGCTAAATCGACTCGCCAGTTGATGATGAATAAAAAATGTTGAATAACTCCTACAGTTTTGAAGATGTGCCAAATATCTACAATCTCTAAAAGTTTCATAAAGATCGGATAACAAATGGCAGAGTTATAAAGGTTATAAAAAACGTTGCATGCTTTTGGCGCTACATGCGATTTTTTCTCACATAATGTTGAAATGGTCACATTAATATTAATGCACTGTTAATTAACATAGGGAAAGGCTATTAGACACTAATTGTCCTGAGTAACGGGTATATCGAAGTCTGGCAGGAACGACTTTAACTTGCGCTCTCGTTTTATATTGTTTAGATGGTTCCAAGAAACATCAGCTGTAAAAATTCCGTGGTATTGTCAAATCTGGAAAGTTGTCATTTAAAATTTTGAAAACTGTGACCACCATTTTAGGACCAAAGAAATACGAGTACAAATCCATGATTTTTGTAGCGGATAAATACGATAAATCGTATTATTTTTCAATAAAAAATGCATGGTAACACGTGATATGAGTCAAGCTATATCATTTTTTATGTTTTAGTATTTTTGAAGATTACTTGTCAACCAATAGTCCTATTAACTTGAAATTTGGTAAACATACTCTCCTAGATAATAGCTACAATCCCTCATTCGATATTCGAAAATCTCCTGGGGCACTTTTACTATGCTTATCCAGCTAAGCCCTTTTGTTTACAATATTACGATATTAATTATATAAAACAAGTAAGGGAGCTGCAGTCGAGTGCCCCGACTACAAAATACCCTGTTCCCTTCATTTCGTGTGTTTTTTCTTCACATACACACACACTCATACATACACACACTCCAACATACACACACTCCAACATACACACAAACGCATTGCATGCGGCCGCGCGCGATGACTGACAATGCAAGACCCCCCCTCTCTCCCACAAGCAAAATTGATTCGTATATAACTTTGGTGTTTTTCGTCCGATCTTATTGATTTTTTCAGAATAGATAGATATTAGGCCTTACTTGATATATATAAAATTTGGAAGGTCTATCTTAAAAATTGTGGCTCTGACAGATTTTTGCGCTTAAAGGGGGGAGGGGGAAGAATTTTCCAAATCTGAAACAAACTCGTTTTGAATCGGGTATACACCTATCTACATGCAAAAATTGTGGCTCTAGCTCTTATAGTCTCTGAGAAACACGCGTTCATACGGACAGACGGACTGACAGACAGACGGACAGACGGACAGGGCTAAATCGACTCGGCTGTTGATGCTGATCAAGAATATATATACTTTATAGGGTCGCAAATGTTTCCTTCTACCTGTTACATACTTTTGCACAACTTCATGATCCCCCTTTTCCCATTTTCAATGGGAACAGGGTATAAAAAGGTCTAAAAATACAGGGTGGCTGATGAAAGCTACTACCAAAATAATGGAATAACTTTTTTTCTATTTGATGAATCTACTTAATTTTTTTTTTGTTTTTTAGATTGATCTTTAAATTTATGGAAAATGGATAATTGGGACACTGAAACAAGAATTTGGATTGTCCGCCGCCATCACGCCCTGGAGTCCGTAGTTTGGGTTCAAAGAGACTATAGGCGCACGTTTGGCGGCGATCCTCCGACCATATGGACCATAATGAGACTTGTTAACAATTTTGCCGAGCGTGTGGCAGTCAAAAGAAGACCTTGCCACCGAAACCCTACAGTTTGAACGGAGGAAACAATCGCTGCGGTAGCTGCAGCCATACAAAACAATCCAAGAGGAACTTATCTGATCAAATTGGTATAAGCAGACACTCATTGCAGTCAATTATGCACAATAAACTTATTCCCATAAAAAATTCAAATGGCCAACAAACTGAATGCAGCAGACTTGCCAATTGGCTAGGAGTTTCGCCAGAAGATGCTCCAAATGGTGAAAGAGGACGAAAACATGTTGCACTGTCTTTTAATGTCTGACGAGGCCCATTTTGACTTAAACGGCAACATAAACAAACCAAATTGTCAAATATGGAGTGCTTGCAACCCACTGATACTCCAAGAGACGGAATTGCTCCCACTTCGTGTCACAGTGTGGTGTGCAGTCTCATCACGCTGCATTGTCGGGCTTTTCTTTTTCGAAGAAAACGGTCCCAACGTTACTGATACCGGAGACCGTTACTTAAGCATGTTGAGAGAGTTTTTTTTATCCAAAATTACACCGAAAGAGAATTCCTATTAAGTCTGTGTGGTTTCAGCAAGATGGTGCAACTCCTCACATAGCCCAGCCTGTTATGATAGAATTGCGACGAAAATTTCCCAATAAGCTGATACCCAAAAACTCCACATTCCGTTGGCCCCCCCGGTCGCCCGACCTTACTGCACCTGACTTTTTCTTGTGGGGTTATTGCAAACAGTAAGTCTACAAAACAAAACCGACAAATTTGAATGAACTAAAGCAATCCAACTTTTTGATAAGATGCCGCACATGCATCAACGAGACTGTACACCCAGAAAAATGGACTAGAAGGTCAAATTACCTATTTAGGCATTGGCCTAAACTATGTTGGTCTTGGTCTTCCTAAAAATTGAATTTTTGGGTGGGTGGGGGGGTGGGGTGGGGGTTGTTGGTGTGGTGAGAACACACACCCACATATTTTACTGTGTGCGATTTATTTTTTTATTTTTAATACCCTTACCCTTACGAACTCAGGACCTCAAATCAAAGACTGCAACCGATAACAACGCCGTCTCAGCCATCACCACCAAAGCTAGCGTTGTTCTGTAAGCCTCTAAATCTTATTTAAAATTGCATCCCAAACCCGCTTGGCATTTTGAAACGAATTTGGAATGCAGTCATTTAGCTCAGAAAAGGGCTGTTATTTCTCTAGAACGTGAAGTCGCGGGTTCAAATCCCCGTAGGACCATCGTTTTTTTTTTAATTTTTTTTTTTAATTTATTGATTTTTTTAAGTTGTTTTAAGCATTGTCTATATTTTTTACAATGCATTAATCGATTTTTTACGTCCATAACGTAAAAATATACAAAATATATGGGCTAAAATATATTTAGCCTCTTGAACATTGAGGTCGTGAGTTCAAATCCCCGTAGGAGCATCTGCTTTTTATAAATTTTTTTTTATTTTTTTTTAACTTTATTAATTTTTTTAAGGTGTTTTTAGCATTGTCTATATTTTTTACTTTGCATTTATTGATTTTTTACGAACATAACGTCAAAATATACAAAATATATAGGCAAAAAACATTTTTAGCCCATTGGACTATTTTTAAGCACTCAAATTCCTTAAAATTTTTTTACCTAAAATGGAAAGATTTAGGCTATATTTAGGCTATATTTACCATTTTTAAGGCAATTATCGCCTAAAAAGAAAATTTTAGGTCATAAAAACCAGATTCCTAAAATTTTAGGAATCTTTTTTTTTCTCAGTGTATTAAAGTACCAATATTCATCAGCCACCCTGTATCAATTTGGACTGGATATGTCTCTAAAATCCTTCTAATACCCTGTACCAGAGGTGTGCAAAAGTATGTAACAGCCAGAAGGAAGCATCTCAACAGCCGAGTCTATATAGCCTTGTCCGACCGTATGAACATACAGATCTCAGAGTTGGTAAAAGATAAGACGTTCTACGTGTATGTGACAAAAACTTCTTTTAATTGCAGGCAGATCACTCTGTTTAAATTTTTTCGTGCACAGGGTATATTACAGTCGGGTTTGACCGACTTTTTTCTTGTTGGATATTAAAATTAAAATTATTAAAATTATCCAAATTAAAATTATCCAAAAGATATGAAATATTATACCCTTTGATGATTTAATGAATATTGAAAATATATCAGTCCAAATGAATACGGAAGTCGTCCAATGGAAATTTTTGTAGTTCCTTTTTTCTCTGTGTAGAAATTATTTTCCTTAGTGTATCTAAACAGTGAACCTCTTTGTGTTGTAACAACCACAAAATCGGCAAATCTCCAAAAAAAAAAACTACAACAATTTAGTACAACAAAACAAAATCGAATAACAAAGAAAGTAAACAATACAAGAAAACAAGAGTTGCCAGCCTCAGCCAGTGCTGACTTAATTTCAGACCAGGCCAAACAGATTTCTCGTCTTTCTCTTTTGTAGTATTTAAAATATGTTGCACTTTTTACAGTCTCCCAGTTTCTGTTCTGTTAAAATTGTTGCGGCCTCCCATTGAAATTTTCTCGTGTGGAAGTGAGCATATTTTCCAAGCAATTAGTGGTCGAAAGGCGTATGCCGAAATGGACAATGTCGACGCCGTTGCTCTGGGTTAAGTGAGATGCTGCTAGTGTGGCTCTGTGTATGTGCACCCACAAATGGAATGTGTGGCCAATTGTGGCCAACAGCGCGTATGAGCAATATTGGGTTTCTGTGTGATAAAATAATTGATCAAATTTATATGAAAATGAATACAGCGCACAATTGGACGCATGACATTTCGGAGAAGGAAAACACTTTTTCGATAAACAGAAAAATAGAGCACAGCATAGTTCGTTTGGCAGCTTCATTCAAATGACTATTATTAACTCCATATTCAATATTCCTATCGGTTTCAGATAGAGTCCCTTGAATTTTCATCAATTTGAATGCAAATCAGGAAAAGGCATATATTAAAGTTAAGCTTTAAAACTAAGACAACATTGCCTCGTCTTCAAAACCGTGACGATTTTGCTAATGGCGGGCTGTGCTTATAATGCCTTATACATGCAGAAGTTTTGTATATTTAAAAATTAAAAGCAATTTGCAGTTGACTGTACAACAATATAAGAAACAATTTACTAGAATTATCTGTTTAAAAATTCATCTTCACTTTATATTACCCACTCTGATAATTTTTGTAATATTTTGCCACTTTTAAGCGTAATTTAAACTATAATATCCCTTTCATATTATTAGCCATTCTTAAAAAGGACAACAACTTGCCAAGCAAGAGCTGCACTTCTCGCCTTGCTCTCGGTGCTTTGTTCCGTCTCCCTTGTCCTTTTTGTTTTTCACTGCCAATGGCTGCTGCTGCGTATGCAAGTGGAAAATTCAATTTGTAAAAGTGCATTAAAGTAGCACCAGACCATGGAGAAAGCCGCCACGTGTGAGTTTTCTCCGCGCTCTGTGTGTTTGTTTTTAAACAAAAGCGGCAGCTAGGCATGTCAGAGAGAACGAGTCAGCGGGAGATACTCCTACAAATGTTTACATATGCTGAGAAGAAGTGGCAAGTGGCATAAACGTAAACGCAGCGCCAACATTGTAATTAAATCTGCGTCAACACAAGCGACGAATGCAACGACTGAAAGAGAGCAGACGGGCCTTGGTGGAGTGCAAATCTGTAATGTGGACAGCGTTTTTGTTTGGGAGTTTGTATTTGTGTTTCTCATTCTTCAGTTGCTGGATGCCGAGGCAGTTTGTGCAAATGTCTAACTGGGAAGGGGCAAGGCGTCTGTCTGCCAGCTAAGAACTGCCTTGGCTTTGTCAAGGTGAACGAAAGTTGCTTGGGCGAGGAATAATTAAATAAATGCTAAGAATAGTGCGATTAAAGTATAATATGACTTAATGTTAAGGGTCCGTTTTCTCATATTCTGCTTAGAGCTGACACATAGCAGCTATTTAGAAGATGAGATCGACCCTTTGTCTAGCACAGCATACTAAATTATTATACGAATTCATTAGTTAAAAACTCATGCTTGTTGCCTTAAGGGGGTCTTCTCATTCAAAACCCGTTTTTTGGACCCTTTTTAAAAAAATTCTTATTTGAAAACGCAAAGAATTATTAAAAACTTATTTTATTTATTGTATTACAAAAGGTTCAAAGTAAATAAAAAATTTTTTTTGCCTCGATACGAGGGCTGTTCAAAAAGTAATGAGACTTCAAAGTTGGTGGTGAAAAAAAAAGGTGTCGTCACGGCGGCCACGATTCCGGGTCTCCGGAGCGTCCGAAATGAAAAAAAAACGGGGTTATAATCAGTATAGATGTAATTCTCGGCTGAACCTCAAACTTAACTTAACTTGGCCATCATTATAAATGGGTTTTGATGGATAATCCTGAATTTATAATAATTAATTATCAATTCAAAATTATTCATCAAATTAAACAAAATTATTAATTAGAAATTATGCAAAATAAACAAACAAAACTTCAATGCTGTCCGCGAAGGCTCGACTTACGACTTATGTAAGAATATAAGTATATATAAAATATGTATGAATTCAAGAATTGGTATGTATATATTCGGATAGGTTGTGCACGAAAATATTCAATTTATTGCATTTATTTTTGGACTGACGGCTATGCCGTACTTACTCGAAGCTCTTCCACCGATGTCAGCAGGCCTGATGACTGATGTGCTGTATGGACTTTAAAGTTAATTAGGTAAATGCAAAGTCAATATATAAACGTACATACCATACCAGATGAAGTTAGATTAAAGTTAACAAAATTATAAAAGTTATATTAGGTAACAAAAGAGTTGCTTAAATGTATAGAACATCCAAGCTATTCGCCACGTCTCATAGATAACTTGTAAAAGTTTCTACTACGCAAGCGAATGTAAATCACAAAAAAAGGTAGTTGGGCGCCACACGTCAGTGAACCGGCCCTGGAAGAGGTTTCTCGAACTTTCTTGCCAGCAACAAGAATATGATCCTCGGACAGGGATTAAGAAACAGTGGTTGGCACAATGAATGTACGCCTATCCAAGTGTCCGCGAAGGATATACTCCTAATCATCCAGTGGCAAGGAGTGGGTTAAGCAGCAAATACCGTGCGTGATTGACAAATTCGTGATACAAACACACGCCAAGTGCCACTTCTTCGATCACACGGCAGATATTAGGGAATAAATCAGACACTGAGCACTAAATCGTGAGAATAATGAGTTGGTGATTCTCAGGTGCATTTTAGCCATATTTACCTTTGGGCGCGATCTCGCAAGTATGTACGTATGTGTGTGTGTGTGGATCACCAGACAATTTCGGCAACCAAGTGCTTAGCAACGCATGCGAATGTGCATGGCTTGTGTCAACAGCAACAACAACTGATAGAATCTAGACAGATTATCGAATTAGCTAAAGCTGATGTTTCACTTTTTACCTGGGATTGAGGTTATGACTGCACCCATACGTATGTACAATGTACATGCACACTAGCTTTGGGCACAAAATGTTGATTGACCAGCTTGGCCGAATTGGCCACAATGATTTCGCGATCCTTAGCCTTATGCGATCGTTGCACATAGACCGATATGGACTTTCACGTGGTATATATATATTTGCTTATTTTTTAAAACACACACTTTTATGACCGTTCTCTTCAAGCACAAAATTTAGAAAGAGCGTGTCTGCGGCAGGAAATAGTATGGACGCCAGTAGTAAGACCGTTTGACAAGTGACCAGTGTTGAAAAAAGGTGATCATGCCATCATATATCTGAGAATCAGCTGTGATCTAAGAGTTACCAGAAGGTTGAAATTAGATCGCTTTCAGGCTGTTAACATTGAATAACTGTGAGCTTAGTGCCTTTGTTGGACATTGACACAGTCTCTAACAAAAGTTTATGCTCTTAAGTAATCTACGAAATCGTGCAGATGTATGATCAAGTTTATTTCAAATTTTGGCCACGCCCCCTTCCGCCATCACAATTAAAAGTGTTGTATAGCTCCTACAATTTTAAAGATGTCAAGATCATATTTTGCAGTGTAGTAAAAGTAAAGTAAAATTGGCTTGTCAAGATGACACAGCCCCAAGGGGCCAAAGCCGAGCCTCTCTCAATCTCTTGGCTTGTTCGCTTCTAATTTTAGCACAAGAGAAAGGGACCTACAATTTAACGCCGAATCCGAACGACAGTTTGAGAAGCTTTTCATGGCTAATTACTACAAAGCTGGCGCCAACAGCAGAGAGGCGTGATCGGGTGTAAAGTTTATTCAAAGAAAAAACATTTTCTTACACTAGTTTACAGCATTTTTCATTCTCTTCAATTTGATGTCGTTCCATATGTAGTATCACGCGCTGAATCCGAATCTGGAGTTATACAATTTTACGTAGAATAGATTTCGAGATAGTCCAAAATTATCGTTTTTTCCATTTTTGAAAAAGATATTCTCACTAAACAAATATCTTAATAATGAATTAACTTATGAATAAGTTTTATATACCAAATCAAAGATAAAAAAATTATCTTTCCATTATTCATACGTTGTTTTATTGTCAAAATTTTAGTGTGGATGCCATTTACAAAGATATTGAACAATTCGTTTCATTTTTATCGAAAATTTTAAAAACCCGTTAAAAACTCCGTGGTTTTAACTAACAAGCATTATTTTTAGAATTTCTTTCTCTTTTGGCTGATGTAAACCATAGATGGGCAACTCTCGGCCCGTCTGTCCTTCGCAGACCGCCCCGTTATTCTGCTAAAAAGCAATGCGCAATGAAATACTCGGCAGCCAACAACAAAATACGGCCACTAAAGGCTGCTGCGCAATTAATGCTGCCCTTGTGTTTGATTTTGCTGCCCACCACTGATGTAAACCAGCGATGAACAAAATTTGAAAAGGCAGCCACGCCTGGTTGGCAAACCAAATTCTGCCGGCGTCGCAGTGACACATATATAGAGAGAGAGAGAATATGTGTATTCTATAAATAGAACGCTCGGCTGCTTGTTCTCGTACAATGCGCGTGTTCGGCTGCATTTGCTCTTACGACTCATGTGTTCGGCAGAAGCTCAAAAGTCAAACGCGCAGTCATTGGCTATGCTGCATTCAATGAGGAAAGTCCATAAAGCTCATGATTTTTACACTACACCGAAAAAAATGTTTGATCTCAATTGGTAAAATGAATTATTTTTCATTGAGAATATAGATGGTAACGCTCAATGTTTATTGTGCCATTACGTTGCATGTCGCTTTACCTTTGATGTTATTAAAAGGCACTACCAACTTTGCCACGGGGGCTATAATGAAATAAACGGCAGGGAGAGAGATTTAAAAATTTTTTTATTTTTTTATTTTTTCAGTGTAAGCAGTAAAACGTCACGTTGCGTTCGTGTTTCGCTACTTCGCACACAAGCGCAACGCTTTCATTGTGTGAGTTTGGACACCACTGATTAAGAGGTGTACCTGAAATGCACCCTAAAGTAACAAATGTACTTTCTTACATTGAAATAACAGCAGACGCTTGTTCTAAGTATACAATTAAAGATTTACCAACATCAATACCAGAATGAGCGCATTTCTGTCCTGGGAGGTATTATTTAAAAATATGTACGTATATGTGTGAATGCAACTTGGCTTTAGAACTTTAAGCGCGTTTTTCATCCGTTTTGCTATCCGATAATGGTGATTTCCGGAAAGCTGCGAATCATCAACACACCTATGTATTTTTAGAAGACCCTACTTTGGTCGGCTGAGAACTTTTTAAACAGCCCCCGCATTCAAACATGCACCCAAATACAAAAATCAGAATCACAAAATCTTTACCCAGATTTTTTCCACAAATTTAAAAAAAAACAGGTCAAATTCAATCTCCTAGACCAGAAGAGGGCATTATTATTTTGTTTAATTTTGCCATATATCCATATCCTTAGGTATTTAACTATATAAATGGGTTTTGCTGCTCAAGGAACAATCACGATCTCTGCCCAAATATCGAAATAAGTGTCATTCCACATCGTGACATTGCGCTATGCCAACTACTTGACTAGGTGGCAACACCAAGTTTGCTTACGCTATCGATAGATTTGTTCGCGCAGGAACGTGCTTTCATTGCGATAATTTTACTAAGCGGTGACGTTTGCCTTTATTGTTGACTTAATTTTTAATTACTTTTGTAAAATATTGCTTGGAAAGAAACACATTGTCAACATGTCCATGTTTTGGGGTAAGTAGTGATGCGCTCCACAATGCAAAACTATAGCCGAGTAGATGGTTCGGTAGCGCTGTAGATTTGGCGGCCAAGCCACGAGCTTGTGGCAAGAAAACGGCAGCGTGGGCCAGAGCTCGATAGTTACATATGTATGTAAATGATTTGTTCCGACCCATTATCCATTTCCCTGTCCAGGATTGAGCTTAAAACCAAATCGCAAGTACACGCAGACGATTGTCAAGCCGTTCCATTTGTCGGGCGTGGCTCTGGACAAGGGAACGGACGCCAAGTTATATCTGACCACCGAGCAACGGAAATACATTGTGGCCACTGTCTCAAAGGCCATACCCCAAGTGCAGCTGGATTTGAATTTCAGCAAGGGCGATCAGGTCGTGTTCCAGATCACCGGTAAGAGAAAACAGTTCCAGGTGACTCGGTGTGCGTGTGACTAACCCACACTATGCACTTTCCATTTGCAGGAGACGCCACAGTTTCCCTGTTGGGCTACTTACATGAGATTAAGTCCGAGGATGAGGACGATGACGACTTCGATCTGGAGGCGTTGGTAAAAGGAAAGTCCAAGGGGGCTAAGGATGGCCAGAAGGAGGAAGAGGACGCGGAGGACGCTGATGACTCTCAAAATGGCGGAGAGGATGACGACAAGGAGGCTAAAGAGGAGGAGGATGATGAAGCCAGTGGCGATGAGGAAGATGATGAAGAATCCGAGGAAGAAGTCGAGCAGCCCAAGGCTAAGGTTGCCAAATATGTTGCTGCCGTTTATTCGAAAAAAGCTGCCAAGGAGCAAAATGTCCTGGCCAAAAAGGATTCCCTGCAAAAAGCCAAGGACAAGAAGGAATCAATGGCCGCCCAGATGGCCAAGCAGCTGCCAAGTGGAGGCGAGCGCACCATTACCGGCGGCGTTAAAGTCCTTGATCTCGCACCCGGCAAGGGCAAGGAGGCCAAGACTGGCAAGCGTGTTTCCGTCTACTACATCGGACGCCTCCACCCTAACAACAAGACCTTCGATAGCGTGCTGCAGGGCAAGCCCTTTAAATTCTTACTGGGCTCTGGTGAGGTCATTAAGGGCTGGGATGTGGGTCTAGTGGGCATGAAGGTGGGCGGTAAGCGTCGCATCACTTGTCCCCCACACATGGGCTATGGAGGTCGCGGTGCTCTGTCCATGATTCCACCCAACTCTACCCTGGTCTTTGAAGTGGAGCTAAAGTCGGTCAACTGATGGATTTTCCGTGTGTGAGAATGGATCCCACTCCTTCCCAACCAACTATGTAGACACGTAAATGTAGCATTTAAGAACTTCGCAACTCGTACTCGTATAACACGTACCAGCATTATGAATATAAATAAAATGAACAAGTAATTGCGAATGCGATGGATGTCTGCGTTTACTTTCTTAGCTGGCTTGCTCTCAGTCTTGGGTACATCTGTGCGTTCTCTAGGTAAAGTAAAGTATTTCTCAGGGATTAATACCGGAACCTTCCACCGAAATAAAGTGTTTCAAATCACCTACCGGAAACGGTACAAATTTCTTTTGAGAACCGAATACCGTTTACCTTTATTATCGGAACCGATAGAGCCTGAAGGAAACCGAAACGTTGGTACCGTTACGTAATATTGGTCAGATGTTATATGTGATAAACATATTTAAATGATCTCAGGATTGTGGAATTCATTTGCGCTCCGAATTGCGGAGTATCTATTAAAACCGGTTAAAAACCAAACCGGTTCGAACCCGGAATTCTGACTTATTTTGCTGTGAACCTCTTTAAAAATAAAAGCTGAACATAAAACGGTTCCGTACATAACATTTTGTTTCGGCTCATCAAAAATTATAGTATAAAGGTCGTTAAACAGTCATAAAAGTACAAAAATTATAGACATGAAAAAAATTGACCTACTGTATAGCAACTAATTTTGTTATTTGATTGATTTTGGGCGACTGTCTCTTTTAATCGGCAGGAAAGTTCAATAAATCATATAGAAAAACGTTCAGAATAACTTATGGAATCTCCACACATAAAAGTCTCTGTTTTTAAAGAACCTTGACTCCAAAACTGAATAAATGATTCGCGAAACAAGAGTCTAAAATTACATTTCATATGTAGACTATTAAATAGAATTTTACTTCACAGTAAATTATATTTTGAACATTTCCATGTTTTTTTCAAATCTCTTCCGGTCTAAAAACAACACAGTCCCTTACGATTTTTGCAGTTTTTAGATCATATGCGATTTTTAGAACACATGAGAATTAATTGATTGCTAAATCAATTTTTTGTTGTTATACCCTTGCAGAGGGTGTTATAAAATTTTGCGGATGTTTATAACGCATTGAAGGAAGCATCTCCGATCACATAAAGTATATATATTCTTGATCAGCAAGACGAGCTGAGTTCATTTAGCCTTGTCCGTCTGTCTGTTTCTATGCTATCTCCTCCGTCAGTTTTAAAGCTATCCTCACCAAACTTTGCACGAAGTCTTTTGGTACAAATACGCTGCACATTTGTCGGAACTGGCCGGATCGGATGACTAAAGCATATAGCTGCCATAGGAACGATCAATCGAAAACTAGTTCTAAAGAGAAAAACTTTTTTGTTTTTAATGAAAACGTCCTTATCATTGGCATTCACTTATTTTATATACTTTTACACAATTCTACAAAGTTTGGTCTCAGTCGGATGACTATAGCATATAGCTGACATAGGAACGATCGGTCGAAAAACTAGTTTGAGTGAGAAAAACTTTTTAATAAAAACGTCCTTTTATTGGCATATTCTTGTTTTATATACCTTAACACATTTCTACAAAGTTTTATCAAAATCGGATGACTATAGCATATAGCTGCAGTATGAACGATCGGTCAAAAAAGAAGTTCTAGTGAGAAAAACTTTTTGGTTTTAATTGGGATCGCCTCCAAATTTCGTAATTAACAGTGTATTTTGCTTTTCCATGATTTCACCAAGTTTGGTCGAAATCAGACAGATTTAGATTAAAGTATAGACCCCATAGAAAAGTAAGGTCCAAAAAGTAGTCTTAGTTAGAAAAACTTTACTTTCCCCTATTTTTTATACCCTGTTCCCATTGAAAATGGGAAAAGGGGGATCATGAAGTTGTGCAAAAGTATGTAACAGGCAGAAGGAAGCATTTGCGACCCTATAAAGTATATATATTCTTGATCAGCATCAACAGCCGAGTCGATTTAGCCCTGTCCGTCTGTCCGTCCGTCTGTCCGTATGAACGCGTGTTTCTCAGAGACTATAAGAGCTAGAGCCACAAAATGTAGGTAGGTGTATACCCGATTCAATACGAGTTTGTTTCAGATTTGGAAAATTCCTTCCCCTCCCCCCTTTAAGTGCAAAAAACTGTCAGAGCCACAATTTTTAAGATAAACCCTCCAAACTTTACGTATATCAAGTAAGGCCCAATATCTATCTATTCTGAAAAGATCAATAAGATCGGACGAAAAACACCGAAGTTATATACGAATCAATTTTGCATGTGGAAGAGAGGGGGGGTCTTGCATTGTCAGTTATCGCGCGCGGCCGCATGCCATGCGTTTGTGTGTATGTTGGAGTGTGTGTATGTGTAAGTGTGTGTGTATGTAAAGAAAAAACACACGAAATCAAGGGAACAGGGTATTTTGTAGTCGGGGCACTCGACTGCAGCTCCCTTACTTGTTCATATATACGAAATTGAATTTTACTTCACAGAAAAATATATTTTGAATATTTCCATGTGTTCTAAAAATCGCTTCTGACATACGATTTGTGTAGTTTTTAGGTCGAACGCGATTTGTAAAACACATCAGATTAAATTGAATGCTAGATAAATTTATTATACCCGTTACTTGTTTTATATTAATATTGTGTAAAATATGGGCTGAACGTTGGAAAAATTTGGTACAATGTAAGTTCATAAATATTATTGAAAAGATTTGATTGATGTCAATTGTCCATGGGTAAATAGAAGGCGTAGGACATTCGCTTTAAAAAAATGAGAGATGTTGATCGTACGAGGTGTGTTCAAAAAGTATCGCGAATTTTGTGTTTTTTCAAAAATTATTTATTTATTCATGAATATCTATTTTGTCCCCTTTAAAGTAATCCCCATGAGATATTATACACTTGTGCAACGGTTTTTCCAATCTTCGAAGCACTTCAAAAAATCATTTTTTTTTATCTTGTTCAGCTCCTCCTTCGATGCCGTCTTTATCTCGTCAAGCGTAACGTAACGTCGTCCTTTCATGGGCCTCTTCAGTTTAGGGAACAAGAAAAAGTCACAGGGGGCAAGATCTGGGGAATACAGTGGCTGCGGCATCATTAGTGTGTTGTTTTTGGCCAAAAAGTCGCGCACAAGCAACGATGTGTGAGCAGGGGCGTTATCGTGGTGCAAAAGCCAATTTTTGTTCTTCCACAAATCCGGGCGTTTCTGGCGGATTGCTTCGCGCAAATTGCGCATAACTTGCAGGTAATATTCCTTATTGACCGTTCTTCCCTGTGGCAAGAACTCATGATGCACCACGCCCCTGCAATCGAAGAAAACTGTCAGCAAAACTTTCACATTCGACCGAACTTGGCGCGCTTTTTTCGGTCTTGGTTTGTGCGGCAGCTTCCATTGAGATGATTGAAATTTGGTTTCCACGTCATAAACATAAACCCACGATTAGTCACCAGTTATGACCCTCTGGAGCAAATTTGGGCCGTCGCGGACAGAGTTTAACATCTCATTAGCAATGTTCATGCGATGCTGTTTTTGGTCGCAATTGAGCAATTTTGGTACGAATTTCGCGGCGACCCGTCTCATGCCCTAATCATTGATAAAAATCGAATGGCAGGAGCCATCTAACGGTGATTCGACGATTGGCCAATACCATTTTCTCCACTTCATTAATTTTTTCGTCTGTTGTTGAAGTGCTCGGGCGTCCGGCACGCTCTTCGTCGTTCACATCTTCTCGGCCTTCTGAGAACATTTTGTACCACCGATAAACGTTGCTTCGGTCCAAGGTAGCTTCTCCGTATGCCACAGTCAACATTCGGAATGCAACCAAGACCGAAAAAAGCGCATTTTTTTGAATAGGTAAAAATCGAAGACGATCCAAAACACGTGCAAGCAAAGCAGCTGTCAACAATTAAGTGAACATTCAAAATGGCCGAGCTTGTCGGCATAAGTGAGAGACATGAGTACCAACATAACGCCACAAAAAAATCGAAATTCGAATATACGTAACCAGCGAAACTTCAAAATTCGCGATACTTTTTGAACACACCTCGTATGTTTAAGAGAATCGTAAAATTTTCAAAATTGGATAATAATAATTTTAAAGGTATTCCTTTAAATTTTTCTGAAATTCGATCGTGGGTCTTAGTGCTGCCCTAGTAGAAGCCATTAAAGGTGGCTTAAAAATATCTGGGCATTTGCAAGAAAAAGATAATTTTACTGATGCAAACATAGTTACCTCCAATCTTAAAAAGAAAAACCGCAATTCCAAAATTAGCGGGGTTTCTAAAAAATGGCGCTTATCAGTTGACAAATGTCTTAACGGTACTTGCCAAAATATAATTTGAATGAGTATGATCATAAATGCTCTGACATTTTACTTACTAAAGAGACAGTTAATAAAGTCACGGATATTGAAAATGATGTGTCCAAAGAATCTACTTTACTTGAAGAAAGTTTCCTTAAACCCTGTTTACCAAAGACTAGTCGAGGCTACCTTAAAGTGCCTCTAAAATGTATTCGTCCATCTAATAAAAAATGTTCACATTTTGTAACTAAAATGAAAGTGGATGATTAAATGCACCACTTTGTTTTCAAAAAAGAAAACTTTACAACACATTATTAGAGAAAAATTTTCTGTTATTAATAATGCGAGTGGTCTGAACTTCAGATCTTTAAGAGTTGACCACGATCCATTTGTTGCGTATGGATACGGCAAAGATCCATCTTGTAACTATTTTAGATTTGATGGGTTCATAGATGGAACTGTGCTAGTTTAATCATCCAGCCAGAATTTAACCCATACTATAAATTTAAAAAAAAAATGTTCAATGCAGAGCCATAAGTCGCTTTGTTGCCAAATAACAATAAACTGGCAAATCAAATAAACTCAGAAAGAGCTTTAGTGGGAAATATGCAAATGGTGTAAGGCCCGATTTCTCAATGAGCGGTTAGCCAACTTGACAGGCAGTTTAACCGAATTTGCGTATCTCATGCTGTGTGTGGCGCAACCTGAGGAACAGACTTAACCGCTGCTCGAGCACTGGTTAAGGGTAACCGCAAAGTCAGGGCCGATGGAATAATCGATATATCTTATCGCTATACAAACAGCTGGCTCAAACATTTGATTTGTTTATTTTATTACTAGCTGAATACCCGGCGTCGCCCGGGTTCTTATGATTCTTAAGAGAGCGATTATATTCAATCTAGTGCAGGCTGCATGTCGGTATAAACATTTTGGACCGTGCGATCTTTTTCTCTATATACACGTCTTCATGATAATCTAAAATCGTGACTTTTTTCAAATTGTGACTTTTTTGACCGTTTGATTAAAACCTCCTGTTTACCCGTCTACAATTGCCGTCTATCAAATCTTCACAATAATCCAGGCTCAAATCAAAAATTTGCAAGTTACGCAACAGCTTCCATTTACCAACGCCGGCATTGTAATATAAGCACTAAGCGCTTTCATAAATTCTCATAAGGTTATTTTGCAAATTTCGCGATTTTTAGACCTTAGAAACCTTCGCGGGCAAGCGTTGCCCACAGTTTTATGGCAATCCGATCCCATTTCTTCATTTAAGATACCTTTGCGGGCAAGCGTACAACCATTCCTCAAAGCTTCATCAAAATCAAACATTTTGTAAATTTAGCGGTTCTTGGACCATTTTCCGCCCATATCTTCCACTTTGAAAACTTTCCGGGCAAGCGTCGAACAATTCCTCAATGTTAACTGCAAATTTTGCAATTTTCTCGGTTTTTTTGACCATTTTCTGAAAATTTCTTCAACTTAGAAACCGTTCAATTCATTCCCCAAAGTTTGATTGCAATCGGATGAACGGTATAATTTTGTGAATTTTGCCATTTTTGGCCCTTGGAAACCTTCGCGGCCAAGGGTCTAACCATTGACCAAAATTTCATCGCAATCGGATGAATGGTATAGTTTTTGAATTATCGCGGTTCTTGGACTATTTCCCACCCATTTCTTCAAATCAGAATCCTTCACACGCAGCGTCCAATCAATCTCCAAAGTTGTATAACAAACGAACATTTGGCAAATTTTCGCAGTTTCTTCTACTTGGAAACCTTCCCGGGCAAGCGTCGAACCATTCCCCAAAGCTTACCGAAACCATAAATTTGGCAATTTTCGCGGTTTTTGGACAATTTTCCACAAATTTCTTCCATACAAACATACTTTAACTTTTTAGATTGAGATTGAGCAATATAGCTAAATTTTGGCCGAAAAACGGCTAAAATACAAACACAATAATCCCAAGCTAAAAGTGTCAGCACTGACGGTTGTCAGCACTAACGTGCTACGAATTGTGTAACCTAACTTAGTGACGTATAGAAATGTTTACTTACGTCGCTAACTAAAACCAAAAAATAATTAAATGATAAATTATTGTCGAACGGGATAAAAAGTATCTTATGTCCGTCTCCTGGCTCTAAGCTACCTCCCTACCAATTTTCACCCAAATCTGTTCTGCCGTTCTTGAGTTATAAGTGGTGTAACTAACACGACTTTCTTTTATATATATAGATTTGCTGGTACAAAATGTTTATAAATAAATGAATTTTTCGACTCCACGCAATGAAAATGGAATTTGAAGAGGCAGAGCAACGTATAAAAAATTCAAGAGAGTACAGGAAGAGGCCTAATTACTTAACTGATCTGAATGATGCCACCTTTGTTCAATGATTCAGGTTAACAAAATCTACATGTAAAATAATTTTTGCTAGGATTAGAGATGGTTTAAGGCTTTACTTCATTTCCGATTCAATTTGTTGTGACTTGGATTGTTAGCAGGACTTGGCGGCGCTGCGTTTTTATGCATGTGGCAACTTCCCAATGCGGGTGACTTCTGTGTATTCAGCGTTCCTTTAATAAGCCGTTCAGGTAAACAAGTGTCTCCAGCTAAAGCTTTTGATTCATCGCAATCAATTTTAATAAATTTTTCGTAAAAATATTACCAGCAGCATTTAATAGCATTAAAAAAGCCGTAACAAAACAAGAAAGGGAGCTGTGGTCGAGTGCCCCGACTACAAAATACCCTGTTCCCTTGACTTCTTGTGTTTTCATACACATATACACACACTCACACATACACACACACACTCTCTAACACACGCACGCGCAAACGCGGTAACTGACAATGCAAGGCCCCCCCCTCTCTCCCACAAGCGAAATTGATTCGTATATAACTTCGGTGTTTTTTGTCCGATCTTATTGATCTTTTCAGAATAGATAGATATTGGGCTTTACTTGATATATGTAAGGTTTGGAAGGTCTATCTTAAAAATTGTGGCAGTGACAGTTTTTTGCGCTTAAAGGGGGGAGGGGGAGGAATTTCTTGGCTCTAGCTCTTATAGTCTCTGAGAAACACGCGTTCATACGGACAGACGGACAGGGCTAAATCGACTCGGCTGTTGATGCTGATCAAGAATATATACTTTATAGGGTCGCAAATGTTTCCTTCTCCCTGTTACATACTTTTGCACAACTTCATGATCCCCCTTTTCCCATTTTCAATGGGAACAGGGTATAAATACCTAATTTGTTGACCGCGACTGGTCACCCTAACGCAGCGATAGGAATTTATCGATATCGAATGAAACTGCTGTTGAGAGAACCAAATCACTTGACCGCTTGTCAACTGGAGGAACAAATTTGACTGGCGGTTGGCCAACCGGAACCTTTTGAGAAATCGGGCCTAAGAGAATTTATCGTATTACAGAAATCTCATATCGAAGGAAAACGCTAAGAACGATTTTGAAAAAGATGCGTTCAAAGATGCCTACGGTATGAAGTGTATGGGATATTCTCATTTTTATATAAAATTGCTTCTAAGTCACCTCAAAGTTCATACGATTCACTTGGATGCTACAGGTTGTGTTGGGCAACCTATGAAATTGGCAAAGAAAAGATTATTTCTTTATTCATCGGTTGCACTTATTCCTGAGCATCATATTGTGTATCCTATGGCTCAAGCGATTTTGTCAAATCACACATCCTAAGATATTGGTTGCTTTTTGTGAGAGTTTAATAGGTTTTGTATTTTGAACAAATTAAAATTGCCACTTTGCTAACGGGTCGTGACTGAAGTGAGTTTTGCTATAATTGGAACAGTATTAAAAGTATTCTGTGACTTAAACATAGTGCATTTCCGAATGTACGAGGGCTGTCCCAGAAATAGCCGACCTAACTACTAAAACACAAAAATGTTTCATTTTTTTTTCAATATAGGATCCTTTTAGGTCGATGCACTTTTCCCAGTGATGTTTAATAGCTTCGATACCTTTTTTATAATAAGAACTGTGAAGCTCTTCAAAATTGTCATTAACCTCGGACTCCACCTCTTCATTGTTGCCAAATATTTTTCCTTCGAGCCATTTTTTCAAGTTTGGAAATAAGAAATAATCAGAGGGAGCTAAGTCTGGCGAATAAGGGGCGTGAAGTAGCAATTCAAATTTTAATTCATTAATTTTAGCCATTTCAACGGCAGAGGTGTGAACCGGCGTTTTTGTTCTGAGGTCAGCAAACGCGGCACCCATCTTGCGCATAACTTTTTCATGTCCAATTTTCAATCGCCGGTCACTCAATACACATTTTTTAATTTTGGCCACCATTTCTGAAGTGGTCACCTCATTTGGACGCCCATTACGATGTTCATCTACGCAGCTCAAGCGACCTCACTTAAACTCAGCCATCCAATATTTTATTATTAAAAAGTTTGTGCAAAAGTATGTAACAGCCAGAAGGAAGCATCTCCGACCCCATAAAGTATATATATTCTTGATCAGCACCAACAGCCGAGTCCATATAGCCATGTCCGTCTGTCAGTCCGTATGAACGCACAGATCTCAGAGATGGTAAGAGATAGAGGTTTGACATGTATGGGACATATGCTTCTTCTATCTGCAGGCAGATCAAGTTTATTTTCAATTTTGGCCACGCCCCCTCCCGCCCCCGCAATTTGAGAAAAACTTCATATCTCCCACAATTTTATAGATAGAAGGTTCGAACCTTCTGGACATATATTCTAATCAAAATTATTTATCGATTTCCCAAAGGAATCATAAAGATCGGATCAACGGATCTCGAGATATGATCAAAAGACTGTTTGCAGCAGCAGCGCATTAGCAGCGCTGTTTTCCGCTGCCACTGCAGCATCAAAATTTATGTTCGTTGGTATTGAGTATTATATAGTCGGGATCGACCGACTTTCTTCTTTGTTGTTGTAAACGAGGAAGCAAAATTACGTAAGGTAGAATACAGCTCCCTTTTTAATATTGGTTGTACTAAGACCTTTTATATGAAAGTATTGTATCACATAACGATGAGCAATTTAGTCCATGTTTGCAAATCAATAACAAGCGTTCTCTATTAAAATCGACCACAAAAAAACTGTGCAAGGTAAAGGCACCAAACTTCAAACTTAAGCTTTTAATAGTCGGTACTTCCCCTTTTAAATATTTTTTGTGTACATTTTCCAACACTACTGTGCTAGGTCGGCCATTTCTGGGAAGGCCCTTGTATGCATTCAATTTTGTACAAGCCATTATGCCAAAATAATGTGCTCTGATGTAGACAGAACGGTAGGCTTGGCTAACACTGACCTAAGACATTTCCTTAGAAATGCGCTGGGTTGGGGATACATTATAAGCTCCATAAGGGACTTAGAAGAATGGTTTAAAAATCTAATTACTATTCTACTATCTCCTACTGTAAATGTAATTGTTAGCAAAGCCATTTCAAAATTTTTTGATCTGGAAATGCATGGATGTTTAGTAAATTCTGTCAGAAATTGTCGAGAAGATACTTTAAAATCTATTGCCGGCAAAAGTCAATTGAAAACTCTTTTCAATACTTTTGCTGTTGCAGTTAAAGCTATGATAGAAAATCAAGCTGATAATGAACAAAAAAACATTTATTATTGTCCCGAAATGGTAGAGGTCATTCTGGGCAAATATATTGTTTTTCCGCCATTTTGGACAAATGTTATGGGTATTTTTATTGATAATAGCAATAAGAGACCCAGCAATGGTTCAATTGAATCATTCTTTAAGAATATAAAGCATTATGTCAATAAAACCAAACAAGGAGAAAAACTTGGGCGATTCATTCGAAAAATGTAGGAACTTTCGAATTCAGTGGTGCGAAAAGCTCGGCTTGCGCACGGAGAATAGCTAAAAGAGTGGCAACGCTGTGTCCATGTCTAGGGCTACAGTAGTAGCCGTGCACCTTAAATTGATACATCCTAATGTAGATAAATAAAAATAGACATGTAAATATATGAAATGATATGAATGTGAAAATGCTAATAATAGAAAAATTGAATTTTCTTAAAAACTGTACGGTGCTTCAAGCTTCAAAATCATTGTTAAATTATTGCCAATGATTGGAACTACCGTGCAAAACGTGCCATTGTCTCAGAGCAAAAATAAAAGTTAGCGTCGATTGCGCGCCGAATAAGAATTTGTTAGTTAGGGTTTTTTTTAGCACTACTATTTTTTTTGGTATAGGTGGTCCTTTCTGTGGAAGTGACCATATTCAAAAATATTATCTGAAAAGGATTTTTCAAACATCTGAATACTTTCGGAGATATAACCATTTTTGTGCAGCATTGGTTTTGCCTATATGAGGCATTCACAAAATACTTAATAGCCAAGTTCCACTGAAACACTTATGTATGTACATTAGGGTGGAGAGAAACCCGATAGAAAAGCATCATCTGGCCAAAAAATTTAAGTTTATCATTTTCATCCTGTGGTGGTTTTGTTTGTTAAATGATACCTAAAATGTTGTTGTGTTTTTTGTTAACTGTATTTAGAGGTGTACCTGAAATGCACCCTAAAGTAGCAAATGTACTTTCTAAGCCCCTATGAAAATTGAAATAACAGCAGACGATTGTTACCAATATCAATACCAGAATGAGCGTATTTCTGTCCTGGGAGGTATTATTAAAAAAAATGTACGAATATGTGTGAATGCAACTTGGCTTTAGAACTTTAAGCGCGTTTTTCATCCGTTTTGCTATCCGATAATGGTGATTTCCGGAAAGCTGCGAATCATCAACACACCTATGTATTTTTAGAAGACCCTACTTTGGTCGGCTGAGAACTTTTTAAACAGCCCCCGCATTCAAACATGCACCCAAATACAAAAATCAGAATCACAAAATCTTTACCCAGATTTTTTCCACAAATTTAAAAAAAAAACAGGTCAAATTCAATCTCCTAGACCAGAAGAGGGCATTATTATTTTGTTTAATTTTGCCATATATCCATATCCTTAGGTATTTAACTATATAAATGGGTTTTGCTGCTCAAGGAACAATCACGATCTCTGCCCAAATATCGAAATAAGTGTCATTCCACATCGTGACATTGCGCTATGCCAACTACTTGACTAGGTGGCAACACCAAGTTTGCTTACGCTATCGATAGATTTGTTCGCGCAGGAACGTGCTTTCATTGCGATAATTTTACTAAGCGGTGACGTTTGCCTTTATTGTTGACTTAATTTTTAATTACTTTTGTTAAATATTGCTTGGAAAGAAACACATTGTCAACATGTCCATGTTTTGGGGTAAGTAGTCATGCGCACCACAATGCAAACTTATAGCCGAGTAGATGGTTCGCTAGCGCTGTAGATTTGGAGCTTGTGGCAAGAAAACGGCAGCGTGGGTCAGAGCTCGATTGTTACATATGTATATAAATGATTTGTTCTGACCCATTATCCATTTCCCTGACCAGGATTGAATATAAAACCGAATCGCAAATACACGCAGACGATTGTCTACCCGTTCCATTTGTCGGGCGTGGTTCTGGACGAGGGAACGGAGGCCAAGTTATATCTGACCATCGGGCAGCGGAAATACATTGTGGCCATTGTCTCAAAGGCCATACCCCAAGTGCAGCTGGATTTGAATTTCAGCAAGGGCGATCAGGTCGTGTTCCAGATCACCGGTAAGAGAAAACAGTTCCAGGTGACTCCGTGTGCGTGTGACTAACCCACACTATGCACTTTCCATTTGCAGGAGACGCCACAGTTTCCCTGTTGGGCTACTTACATAAGATTGAGTCCGAGGATGAGGACGATGACGACTTCGATCTGGAGGAGTTGGTAAAAGGAAAGTCCAAGGGGGCTAAGAATGGCCAGCAGGAGGAAGAGGACAATTATGACAAGGACGATGACGACTTCGATCTGGAGCAGTTGGTAAAAGGAAAGGCCAAGGGGGCTAAGAATGGCGAAAAGGAGGAAGAGGACACTGATGACAAGGACGATGAGGACGCTGATGACTCTCAACTCTTAAAAGAATACGACGCATTGGGTGAAAATGGCGGAGAGGATGACGATGAGGAAGATGATGAAGAAAAGGAGGATGATGAAGCCAGTGTCGAGAAGGAAGATGATGAAGAATCCGAGGAAGAAGTCGATGAAGATGATGACAAGGACGATGTCGACTTCGATCTGGAGCAGTTGGTAAAAGGAAAGGCCAAGGGGGCTAAGAATGGCGAAAAGGAGGAAGAGGACACTGACGACAAGGACGATGAGGACGCTGATGACTCTCAACTCTTAAAAGAATACGACGCATTGGGTGAAAATGGCGGAGAGGATGACGATGAGGAAGATGATGAAGAAAAGGAGGATGATGAAGCCAGTGTCGAGAAGGAAGATGATGAAGAATCCGAGGAAGAAGTCGATGAAGATGATGACAAGGACGATGTCGACTTCGATCTGGAGCAGTTGGTAAAAGGAAAGGCCAAGGGGGCTAAGAATGGCGAAAAGGAGGAAGAGGACACTGATGACAAGGACGACGAGGACGCTGATGACTCTCAACTCTTAAAAGAATATGACGCATTGCGTGAAAATGGCGGAGAGGATGACGATGAGGAAGATGATGAAGAGAAGGAGGATGATGAAGCCAGTGTCGAGAAGGAAGATGATGAAGAATCCGAGGAAGAAGTCGAGCAGCCCAAGGCTAAGGTTGCCAAAACTGTTGCTGCCATTTATTCGAAAAAAGCTCCCAAGGAGCAAAATGTCCTGGACAAGAAGGAATCAAAGGCCGCCCAGATGGCCAAGCAGCAGCCAAGTGGCGGGCGGTAAGCGTTGCATGACTTGTCCCCCACACATGGGCTATGGAGGTCGCGGTGCTCTGTCCATGATCTCACCCAACTCTACCCTGATCTTTGAAGTGGAGCTAAAGTCGGTCAACTGATAGATTTTCCGTGTGTGAGAGTGGATCCCGCTCTTTCCCAACCAACTATGTAGACATGTAAATGTAGCATTTAAGAATATCTCAACTCGCACTCGTACAACTCCTCTTTTCCTCAATCGTTGATCTATAAATATAAATAAAATGAACAAGTAATTGCGAATGCGATGGATTTCTGGGTGTACTTGCTTAGCTGGCTTGCTCTCACTCTTACATATATGCGTTCTCTAGGTAAAGTAATCTATTTAATAGGGATTAATACCGGAACTGGAACCTTCAACCGAAAAAAATTGGCTCGCCGTGATGTTTGTTATAAAACCTTAACAGTTCCCTATTAAACAAACAATAAAAAATACCTTGGTATTTATACAAAAGGGAAGCATAGCCCTTTAAATAAATGCACACAAGAAAATCGTGGCACAGTTTAATCACACTCTGAGACGAATTTTTCAGTAATTAAAATAGTGACCATAAACAACAGAGATACATAGAACAACCTTCAATGCCAACGCATATACCTTCATATACCCTAAAATGAGCGGAGCTTAAAGCTAGTTGAAAGTTCGTGCAAGTTGTGCACTTGGAATTCTAGCTTAAAAGCTAGTTGAAAGTTCGTGCAAATTTGTGCACTTGGAATTCTCAACAATTTATTCGACAACTGGGTAATATAACTGGGAAATATAAATAGGATTTGCAAATGACTTGTTGGTGTGACAGCAACTGAAAGTGTACTGACGAAGGCTTTGCCATGGCGGCTGCCGAAACGGCCGTCTACACAGCCACAGCTACTGTTCATGTTCAAATGTATTCTCAGTTGAATTTCTCAATTTTTTGTTCAATAATGTTTTTGGACTGACATTAGAAATTACTGGAATTTGAAAATTTGAGAGTTAATCGGGCATGACTTAAGGCTATAACACTCTAAAAGTATCATCAAAAATATTTTAAGATAATTCGAAATGTACTTAATACATATATCACGAACCTGTCTTAAATCAAGTATTTTGGGATTGAAAAAATCGTACTTGATCCAAGAGTTTTGTACTTGGATCAAGTATTTTCATACCTACCGTACTATCGACACCGTTTGTACTTAATTCAAGTACAAAATTATCTGTTTTTTTGAGTGTACTTTTGTCATCGAATGGTCTTGATTTCGGTAGCTTTTGAGCGGATTTTTCCTGAGTGTAACAAGTCTCAATATCACCTCAAGCCCATACATAAGCATTACATTGCAGCTTTTCATTTTGGCATGGTTTAAAAACTTTGGTTAACTGTTGAACGAGGACTGTTAAGTCACAATGCTGATTAAAAATTTATAAACCTGACTTTCTTTTAACTTCATTGCCAATGAGAACTTTGGTGTATGTAAATCACGTCTTTGTTAAATTCTTTCTAACAGAAAATCTCTTCGACAAAGTGACTTTATGTTTACAACAGAAAGAATCCTCTTTCCCCTATGCACTTGTGTCTGCCTGTGTGTTAGTGTGTGCTTTTGTGCCAAATGTAATTTAACTTTCCAGTTGCTCTTATCAAAAACAATTAAAAAGTGTCAGGCACAGGAAAGCAGAGGAAACATTCAAACACATGAGACATTGTGCAAAAAACGAAGCGCAAGCAAGGGCAGAACTAACTTTACATTCTAAATGTACCTACATATAAGCTCGTTCTTGTAGTTAGTTAATTGTAATTGAAAGCGAAAATACTCAGAGTCAAGAGTTTTGTGAGGCTTGTAAATGTTGACAATTCAAATTGCATTGTTAAAGGTGTTTCAGAGAGTTAGAGAGGTGACAAGAACGGTGTCATTAACTAGGTCGAGGGAAAGTTTGATTAAAATCTCATGACCTGTAGCATGGGCGGTAAGTTCCAAAAGGGTTGCTAGCACAAAAGAAATTAATAAAGGGAACGAAGAGGGTAGAATAATTTCTAATAGTAGGCAAAAACCTGAGATTTTATGTTGATGGTAGTACAAATCATTAGTAGGTTTTATTTTGTTCGCCATATTTAGAGATTGACGTTAAATGCAGCCAGCCAGTTACCAAAATTAAGCACAGTTAGAGCAGTAGGTGCAGGGCGATACTTTTGTCCCGCGACCATATCTAAGTTCTCTCTCTCTCTCAAAAAAGGGTAGGAAAGGGAGGGGGGATAAATGAGAGCGACCCACTTAGCAGCAAGACAAATCCAATTGGAGAAATGAGCAGTTAACTAGCTAGTTATAGCTATCAGGCTTTGTATAGGATTTTGTTATTGGAAACTTCTTTTGGACATAACTTTGTATCGTTCATCCGATCTTAACCAATCCTTTGGTGAATCGATAGATTAGGCTGATAGCTAAATACGTACAAGTGGAACGAACCAACTATTTGCATAGATGTCGAACCTCTATCTCTTACCATCTGTGAGATCTGTTTGATCATACGGACAGACGGACATATCTATATCGACTCGGCTGTTGATGCTGATCAAGAATATATATAAATTATGGGGTCCGAGATGCTTCCTTCTGGCTGTTACATACATTTGCACAAACTTAATATACTCTGTGTAAAAGAGCTAAGCCGATTGGTAAATTACAGCAAGAAAAATTGTCTAGTGGTTAAAGGACTCCAAGCGGACGATTCTCCAAAAACCGTTTTCCTCAAATTATGTAGGGAAAAGCTGGATTTTACGCAAATGTCTGCAAAAAATGGGCGGGTTATCTTCAAAAACAAAGGAAAAATGGGCGTGATAGTAGAGCCAGATTCTGATGGTGATGGTATCCAGAGCGCTAAAAAATACTTGAAAGTTGCCAGGAACGGATGTATACGTGGAGAAAGATCTGTCAGAGGAAAAACAAACGCAGAAAAAGGCACTCATCCAACTCAAAAGGGAGCTCTCACGGATAGGAAACGTCAAGACTTTTGTCAGAAATGATAGTATCAATGTAAATGGCACTTGGATATACTTTGATTTGAACCGAAAGTTAGTTGCTAAGGGACAGCAAGTCGATCAATACCTAAAGAGCATATATGGCGACAAGCTCAAAGACGTGGACCTCCACTTTGAGTCCATCCGAGCACCACTAAGAATAATTTTAAAAATTGTTGTCAAAGTAAATCGTGTAACAAGCTGTTAAATGTCTTCTCGTAAAACATACATGGCTTAGAAAATAAGTCTATGTTCCCCCTATTTTTTGAGTACGTAAAATCATTTGATATTTTTATTTCATTGGAAACCCATATAAATTCAAAAGGGCCCTATTTCATGGATTTCTGCAATGATAATGGGCTTATTGTTTTAAACGGTCTAGTTTCTGGAGATAATGAAGGATGTCTTTCATACGTAAACACGGTGGGAAGTATTGCCAATAATTGAAACCTTCAGGGTAGACATCAAGCTATGGTCAGATCACCAACCAATTTGCATGAGTGCTAACCTTAGAGCGTCTGAGAATGCAAAATCGCTGAGTCTGTTACCCAAACTGAGATGGAACCCGAAACAACAACAAAGGTACCAAGCAAGAGTTGTGAAGGCACTTCAGGAAAAGGAAACAGAAGAACTGCAGAAAACCCTAACCCAGTTGCAGGATATTGTGATAAATGCAGCAGCGAAGGCCAACATTAATGTCACGCCCACTGAGCCAAAAAACAGAAATATATGGTTGGATAATCAATGCAGGGAATACAGAAAACGGTCGATGAGCCTTCTAAGTGATCTTAGGAATTGCCATAGCGGTACGTGTGAAGAAGGCCTACGGAAAAAGTACTTAGAAAGCAACAAAGCATTTAAGCGGATATGTAAGGAAAAAAAAGCGAAGTATTACAAGCAATTGGAATCAAAGCTGGATGAAGTTAATGACAGCAAGCAGTGGGGGCGCATGGTCCGAGAGATTGGAGGCACAGATTTAAAAATAAACCCAAGCATTCAGGCAAGTTGCTTCAAACAGCACTTTAGATCTCTGCTTAATTCAATAACACAAGGGTGCAGCCTATATTACGCCCGTAACCTTGTTGTGGATGATATATTGGATGCAGAAATTGGGTTAAATGACGTACAATATGCTCTCAAAAAGGCAAAAGAAAACAAGGCTCCGGGAGAAGACCGCATTCCATACGAGTTCTGCGTCAACGCACCTGTGGAACTGCTTGTGGCCCTAATTAAAGCTTACAACACAATGCTTAATGGAGGTGATTTGGAAAAATGCTGTTCTGCTAGTATTGTATTCCCAATATACAAAAAAGGTGATATGTGTCTGCCCGAAAACTACCGTGGTATATCTTTTATCAATTGCATTTCAAAAATACTTATGAGCGTGATCAATTGCATGTTGAGCTAGTGGGTAAGCCTAAATAATGTTATGAACGAGTATCAGGCCGGATTCAGAGAGGGCTACTCTACCGTAGATAACGTCTATAATCTAGCAGCAATCATACTTCTAAAACTGCAGGAAACTAAAAAAGTATACGGGTTTTTCATCGATTTCAAAGCGGCTTTTGATAAGGTCCCTAGACATTTACTTTGGTACAAGCTGCATGCAAAGGGTGTCTCGACAAAGATCATAAACCTCCTAGGAAGGCTATATGAACAAACTGAATCTGCTGTTTGGACAGGAGAAGAAATGTCAGACTATTTTAAGACTGAAGTGGGGGTTCGACAAGGATGCGTATTATCTCCGATGCTTTTTGCTTTATTTTTGGATGATTTGCACGACTCATTGGAAGGAGGACTTTATATTGGAGATCGCAATATACGCCTTTTAATGTATGCAGACGACTTTGTCATTTTAGCGGATAATATAAGCGTACTTCAAGGCATGATCAATCAGCTGGAGGTGTATTGCACCATGTGGGGAATGGAGGTAAATCTATCAAAATCCGAAATTATGGTCTTTAGGAAAGGAGGAAGATTGGCAGCGACGGAGAGGTGGACATATAAACTCATAAAAATTTCACCCAAATTCACCTACCTAGGAGTTATATTCACCCCCACAGTGTCCTTTAAAAAACATGTAATGAGCCGCAACAATAAAGCCAAAACCAGTATGAATGTGACATGGAACCATTTTCTTGTCAAACGCGATATAAGCATAAATACCAAATGGAAGCTGTTTAATGCAGTATGTCGAGCTGTTCAAACCTATGGAGCACAAGTCTGGGGTTGCAAGCACTTTGAAGAAGTGGACATGCTCCAAGTCCTATTCCTTAAGAAAGTTCTGCATTTACCAACAAGAAGCACTAGAAACTGGCCTGGACGATGCACACCTATATTCGCTAGATCTGCACCTAGGCTACATAGGAAAAGTTATGCATAAGTATGATGATAAGCGCCTGCCCAACTACCTAACAGGCAAACTACTGGAGTCAGATGACAACGTTTTTTGGACTTCTGGGATGGAAGATTTGTGTATGCCTTTGGGACTGGACTGGCGTAGCGCTATAAGCACGGCAATGCAATGGAACACTTTTCGCGCGACCTTACTCAACACACTTAAATACAAAGCCTTAAAGGAAAGAACCCACCGACAAAGCACTAGCACCTCAAGAATTTACAAGTATCTTGGTGTGGTCAAGTCTCAAATAAATATCTGTATCTGTCAGCGCACAAAATCCCTTGGATCTTAAAAGCCCGCTTTGATTTGATCAAATTAACGTCAAACACCTATAATCGAGCAGAGCATGTATCATGCCCCCTTTGTAATACCCGAGAAAACGATGACATATGGCATTTCCTGGGTAGATGCCCTATTCTGAAGTAGTTGAGAATGCTGCGATTCGGGAGGCAGGTCCTCACTGGTGAGAAGGTGGTCAACATACTAGATGACAGAAGCGACAACTTGTGGGAGAACCTAGTCAACTATTTGAGAAGCTAACTGACTTATCGGACGGAAATTCTGGAGACACTTACCGGCACTTGAGTCAGCATGGGCAGGAGTCACTGAGGAACGATCAGGTATCTGGGGACGACCCGGGCAGCCTGGTGTAGTAGTTCAGTGTAGTGTAAGACGAACTGCTCATGGCCGACAGACGGATTGAGATATCCATGTCGGTCACATAAAAATACAGATCTTATTGTTTATTTGCGGGAACCTTATTATAAATAATTTATACTTCTTCCACATATTATATTTCTTAAACAATAAATAAACATTTTTATTAATATACTCTGTGCACCTCTGGTATAGAGTATAAAAATGCCCGTTCACCAGCACAATCTAACAAAATTATTCGATCTTTGGTCATCGATTTTTGCTGGTGAACGCGCTCTATATCTTAATAATTCAAATTTCGGCACCTTCAGGGATAATTTATGCCGATATTGCAATGAAATTTGTCTTCCTTTCCTTGGCCACGTTATGGCTTCTACCTTTATCCCCATAAAAACGAATTAATCATGATTTTATTGCCACAATAATCATCAAGTATTTACTCAATGGGAGTACTATGCCTATTTGTTATCACAGTATGCAACCATTAACAAACGAAGCATTACCACACCTTTTCACACAGGACCCATTCATCCACACACACACACACACACACTCATCGCACCTCCACTAAATATGCCATTAAATCCTTTTTACAACAGACAGACACAACAGCCAGCCGACCAAATATGAGACCGCAAACCCATCTATCATCATAAAAATAAACCGGACACAGACCAACAGGAACGTGCTGACTAGAGGGGAGTGGGGAGTCAACTCCCCGGGACACAATCAACATCATTAACGCGTGCTCTAAAAGCCATTTATTTAGTCGAGCCCTGTTAAAAAATGGTAGTGTGTGTGGGAAACTATAAATTTCACGCTTTTAGCATAATTGCTGCGGCGCATGTGCGTGTCCGTAACTTAAGCGTCTTTTGATAAGTGGCCCTCCAAAGAGGATACAAGCGTCAGCACTGAAGCATCTTCATCCGGCCATTATGATCCTAGTAACACTCATAATTGCCATCAACCTTCAGTGACCTAGATCAAAAAATACACTTGCAACTTAATATGGCCAAAGCCGAAGAAGCTGTTGATGTCTTAACCCTTTTATGGCAATAAACACTTGACAAGGCAATAAAACAGATAAAATATGAGAAGCGATATTTGTTGTTTGACTAATCGCAGCCAATTAGGTCAGAACCGAGGTAGGGCGAGCATGTATCTGTGTGATTTATATGAGTTAAAAGTAATAAGAAAATCATAACATTTTTCCTGCATGAGAAAACCTTTTTACACATCCTCAACCTCAATTCTCGAGCCTCAACTGTCAACAGTGAGTTGCATAAAATTAAAGATAACCAAATGTTTAACATATGTAATTTTTCGCAACACAGCCAGCAGCACGGAAGCAAAGAAAGGCGGAAGACAAAAAGTGAGGGGCTCATATTAATGCAATTTAACAGGGCGTATGCATAATATTTAGCTAAACCCAAAAGCCAAAAAAAAAACTTAATTAAAAATGTGCGCGCATAATTATAACTGTATTTAGCAGTCAGCAACCGCGCACACACATGCAAATCGTATGCACATCAAATTTCGTATGCAAAAAACGGCAGCTGCACACAAAAGCCCAGCGCAAAAAAGTATGCTACACTTTTTGCTTTGCTCCTCTGTAAGCGGCAGTTTGGTGATGTTGATGATCCTGTGCCGAGGTTTTGTCAACACACGCGCCACCATCTAGTCGTCGCGTCCTGATGAGCGTCAGCAGTTACCGTAAATTATTTTATTTATACCGTTAGTCAGGCTGCAGGCTGCATTCAGCGGTGAGCGGTGTAAGGGGCGGGGAGTTGTCTGTGTGCTTGACTTAATAAAATAAATTTAGAAGCGGCTGCCTGGTTTGCTATCTACTTTTCCTCCTGCTGCATCACGCCTCAGTTGGGCGCGTTTGCCGAACGGCAAAATGTGCATAAGGCCTGTGTGTGTGTGCGCGCGCGTCTGAGTGTGTGTGAGCTAGCTTGCCGTTTATTATTTATGCATGCTGTGCAACATTTTCACCCAGCAGCTGCACAACAAACGCGAAATCATTGCACGGCTGCCTGGCTATCGGATTTTTAAAAACCTTTTTTAGCTTTGTTCTAAGTGGGACAAACGCGCAGATCGCAGAGGCACAGTGTGTCGATGACTGCGAAAAAGATTACTCAAATGCAAATTGACAAGTCATTTTCAACCGTAAAGACGTTTGTAACATTCGGTAGAGCATATATAAAAATGATCTACCTAGCCAGCTCAGTCGGTCAATCTGTATGAGATTGTTTATTCTTTCACTAAACATCAGTGGGCCATTAAGCTTTTCTGAAGAAACTTGGTCTTGGACTTTGAAAGTTATCGGAACCAGACAGAAATAATAAATTAGAAGGCATTACTTCCTGTCTAGGAATTTAGGTCAGCTAATGCAAAGTGTCGAAATGCAGTCCAGTTGGCTTGCAAGTTAAGAAGAATTTATTTCAGATCATTGACTTTGAATATTCTTTCTATCGCAAGGCCAATTTGGTTTTGTCTTGTTAATTTGATATTTCACACAGCTGCTCAGGGAAATCTCACTATTCCCTTAAGGAATAAACGAACTGTGCACAATCCCGCCTCAGGAGAAATAGCGATACCTCCAATAGATAATAAAGGGATAGACCAACCGGACTTTTATGAAGTCCGGTTAACCGTAAAATGGCTATGAAATAACAAATCAACTGGAGCTAAAGAGCCGCTCGCTGAATTGTTCAAGTCTGGCGGCGAGGAATTGGTAAGGTGCATGCACCAACTCCTTTTCAGAATATGGTCCAAAAGAGAGCATGCCCGACGTTTCGAATCTAGTTACACAGTTTTTCAACTGTACCCTAGGTACCCATAGGTACTTTTGTACTAGCAACACACAGCGACAATAATTTCAACTAAATTGTTAATGGTTCAAGATAAAAATTTACAAAATTCAGCGAACATGGACAGGGTCATTGGAATCGAAATATCAAAAAATCGTGTAACCTCCAGAAGGGGTCAATTCTAAATTGTTAAATATTTCTAAAAGCGCACGGTAGAGTTTTATTAAAAACTAAATTTATGATGGCATAATGGTCTATTGCATGTCCCTAAGAGATGGTACTCTCTTCTTTGGCCATTTGATGGTAATAAAATCATCACAACCGTTTTACGGTCTCGGCCGCTGCCACTAATGCCCGCCACTCGCCTCTGTCCCGAGCGACATTCCACCAGGGGGACACTCCCAGCTTCGCAATATCTCCCAGCACCTGGTCGCACCATCTCCGCTTCGGTCGGCCCGGCCCGGGATTGCCTCCTAACTCGTTCGCATGCCGACTGTATACCCGTTTTGCTGGAGCGTTATCATCCATACGGGTAACATGTCCTATCCAGCGCAGCCGCTGTTGTTTTTTATGCGCTGGACAAGCTTAGTGTCCCCATAGAGCTCGTACAGTTCGTGATTCATTCGGATGCGAAATTCGCCGCCAACGTTTAGAGGTCCATAAATCCTCCGAAGAACTTTTCTCTCGAACACGCCAATTGCCGCCTCATCCTTTGATGACATTGTCCATGCTTCTGCGCCGTATAGCAGGACTGGGATGATTAGCGACTTGTATAGCGCAGTTTTCGTTTTCCGAGAGAGGGCTCTGCTCTTGAACTCCTTACTGAGCCCGTAGTAACATCGGTTTGCCAGAGTAATTCTTCTTCGGATTTCCAGACTGGTGTTATTGTCGCTGGTTATCGTCGTTCCGAGGTAGACAAACTCCTTAACAACCTTGAAGTTGTAGTCTCCTATTGCAACAGATTGTCCAAGCGTAGACTCACTGCGTAGACTCTTATCCTCATTTACCGCTAAGCCTATAAGTTTTGATTGCTTCTCTATCTCTGAGAACGCCCGTTTTACCGCAGATTCGCTTTTGCCGATGATATCAATATCATCGGCATATGCAAGTAGCATGTTATCTCTGGTTAAGATGGTGCCCGTTCTGTTAGCATTTGGGCACTGGCGCAGCCGATTAAAGAAGTCAGATAGAGCTAAACCTCTTTTGGTATGAAAGGCTCGGGGGTCTTTTCCTATTTTGACGGAGCTTACTTTGCTGGAATACCAAAGGTAGACAGGGCTTCAAAGAACTTTGACCTCATCGGCGTGTCAAAGGCGGCTTTATAGCCAACGAAAAGGCGGTAGGTGTCGATCTTTCCCTCTTGGGTCTTCTCCAGCTACTCACCGCCAGCCTTGAACAATTCAGTGGGCAGCTCATCAACGCCAGCAGATTTGTTTTTTTTGTTTCTCCATCCCATTTGTCTAGTGCCTCTTCCAGATTTCTGACCAGATTTCAGTGCTCGTCCTTGAATAGTGTGACTCTGGGCTTAAAACCTTCGGGTAGTTGCCTAATCTTTTGGTAGAATTTTCGAGTCTCACTCCTTTCGAACAGCACTACGACTTCCTCCCTCATGCGCCTTTCCTGCCCATTTTTCTTCCTTCTGAAAAGGCGCTTCTCCTCTCTCCTTTTCTCCCGGTATCGCTCCTTAACAGCCAGCGTTGCTCCAGACTGCAGAGTTCTCCTGTCTTTCTCTGTAGTACCATGACTGTTTTCGGAAGTTTTCGGCAAATCCGAGAATCTCCTTGGCAGCCGTACTCATAGAGTGTGAAATATGCTTCCATTGTTCGCCTACACCAGAAGGGCCAGGTGGGATTTCCCTGAGCAGCTGGGTGAGTTTTGCTGCGTAGGCTTCGGATGTCCGTTGTGATTGTAGCTTCTCAACGTTCAGCTTTCGGCGTTTTTTGTGCAGGCTAAATCGGCCGACAGTCGGGCGAAAAACTTCTTCTCTCCCTAGCACGATCTTGATGTCGTGATCGGGGCAGCGCTCATATAGGTCTTCTAGGAGCACATAGAAATCGTCTTTTTCCGAATCGTTCTTGTCTTCTGTCGGGGCGTGCGCACAGATATGACTAATATTAAAATATTTTGCCTTAAGTCTGAGTGCGACAAGTCGCTTGTCAACTGGTGTAAAGCTGTTGACAGAGCGGCACAATCTTTTGTTGACTGCAAAGCCTCAACCAAACTCGTGCTTCGAATCATGTCCACTGTAGTAGATCTCCCATGGGGCGTTGGTTTCGGATGTATGGCACTCGTCGGCCAAAAAAACCGCTAGGTGGAGTACCATTTAAAGATTCACCCACGAAGCACTCCATAGTTCACAAAGTAGACCGAAAACGAAGCCTTGGTTCACGGACTATGGGAATTTTTGTCCAAGCAACGGCCATTTAGGGTATTAGCAGTTTGACCAAAATTATGCAAGTAATCCAGTGAGCAAAATTATTCATTGACAGCAGGAAATTTGAAAATTTCATTAAAATATGCTATGCAAATTAACCTTGATCTAAAGCATTCAACAACTTTTTCGCTTATGGAAATACAACTCTTATTCCGATATTGAGCACTTAATTAGTTTAAATCAAATGATTGAACAAGAGTAACTGAAACCGCTGATAAAAAAGAAGTGAAAAGGTCAGTCTATCCCAGCTTTAATATACTCTGTACCAACGAATGTGTATGCTCAGTGTGAAGTTAGATGCTGCAGTAGCAGCTGAAAGCAGCGCTGCTACATCTTTTCTTTTGCTTACATCTGGACTATCGTTCATCCGATCTTCAACTACCCTTCACGGATCGATAAAGAATCCCGATTACTAAATATGTCCAGAAGGTACGAACCTTCTATCTATAAATCAGCCGGAGATATAACGTGTTTTCTAAACTCAGGGGGCGTGGCAAAAATTGAAACTGAACTTGCTCTGCCTGCAAGTATAAGAAGCTCATGTACTTAACATGTCAAACCTCTATCTTTTACCATTTCTGAGATCTGTTTGTTCATACGGACAGACAGAAGGATAGACAGACGAACATGGCTATATCCACTCGGCTGTTGAAGCTGATCAAGAATATACATACTTTAAAGGGTTGCAGATGATTTCTTCTGTCTGTTACATACAAACTTAGTTTACTCTGTGAAGTTACCGTTTGAACAGATTATAATTAAAAATATAGGTTTAACCTATTTACAGAATCCTCCATTCTGAATTAGTATATTTAAGTTATTTCTATTTACCTAATTTATTTATTTGTTTGATTTTTATAAGCTCTTATCTCTTATTTGCGATCCCTGGTTTAAACCCACACACCATCGCTATGTGCTCGATTTGGGTCTCTGAGTTAGGCTATTTCAATGCCCAGAGCCAGATGATCCCAAGCTAACCTGCAGTTATTTGAGCTACTGACATTGTTTTCTGACATATTTTTATTCAAATATGGATAACGAATAATTTTTCAGAAAATTATTTTTATTCGAATAAAACTAAAATGGAGCTTTAAGGTTCGTTAGAAATTTGATTTCGTCACAATACTTTATATAAATAGGAACACTTCGCTTTGCTGCTCATGAGCTACTTGAAATCATGGTTCGAATTGCTGACTAAATATTAGCAATAGTATGAAATTTTGACTAAAAACTAACCTATCATTTAGTCGACTAAATCCATAAACTTGACTTTAATCACAAATCATAAAAACTAAAAATAAAATAGTTTTATAAAATATGATTTGATTAACTAGGCTAAGTAATATTAACTAAAACTAAACAAAATATTATTCATTAGTCGTTTTGTTTCATTTGACTATTGACCATTTAGTTGTTTTGGTTGACTTGACTATCAACTGAAAATTTCAAATAAATATAATTTTTGTTCTCAATCGTTGATTGTTGTGTTGATTGATTTGGATTTAAAAACATGTACCAAATGCCGCTGAAATTAACTCGTGCACAATTGGGATTAAGCTACTGGAGAGTATAGAAGGCAGAACCGCGATGCTATTAGCCAATGAAAGTTTTACTGCTTTCTTATTCTTGGACCCACGCTTCAGCCACTTTAACGCCAGCAAAAAATGGAAGCAGTTGGACTTAAAAAAAAATGTATGAAAGGATCTAAACCGCTGATGGTACTCTGCAAAGTGTCAATTCAAGTGCCCCAAAAAAGAAAAATCTAATGAATGTCTTGAGGATGATGACGTATTTGACAGCGTAACGACAAATGTCTTAGAATATTGGAAGGAGAGGCAGATAGCTGATCCCGAACGATATGCGTTGTCAAATGTTTGTTTTGCAATTCCAACCACACAGGTATTTATAATGAATATTTATATGCGATAATCTAATCTTTTAATTTCAGGTATCAATTGAGCGGGCATTTTCTCACCTTAAGTTAATCCTCTCTGAAAACCGCAAACGCCTTAATCAAGATACGTTGAAAAACATTTTATTGGGCAAACTCAATCCATCTTTTATCGATCGGGCAGTTGAAGAGTTGCCAATTTTCGAACCTGAAGAATAAACAATTCTTACTTGTTCTCTAAAACAAATTTCTGCTTTGGATTATAGTTACTAGTAGTCTTTTCTTTAAATGTCAAATGTAACAAAACGAGTAGTGACTAACATTTTGTTTAGTTTTTGTTCATATTTCGAAGCCTACAGTTTAAAATATTTTTCTACATTTTTATTGCTTTTTTTATATTTTTTTGTTCATATTTCGAAGCATACAGTTTAAAATATTTTTCTACATTTTTATTGCTTTTTATATTTTTTTTGGGGGGTTACACTTCTATTAATTTGGATATTCTATCGTATACTTCACAAGTAGCTTAATTCTTCTTTCTCAAGCGCGCTCTTCATCTAAGTAGATCCTGCCGTCCTGCTCTGGGGAGATCCTGATCCTGCAAACTATTTAATTTTTAGTTTTAATGATTTGATTCCGTAGTCGTAGTCAAACACAAAAAACCCAAAAGAGGCACGTGTTACCAACATACAGGGAGGGTACTTCAATTCATCTTCCCAATCAAGCAGCTTTTATTTTGGCTGAATGAAAGTCCCAGCCCTGAAACACGCAACCGGCATATGGCCTGTCCCAACGCCAAGATTGTTTACTATTGCTCCTGTATTCTCCAAAACCTTGAAGTTCAACTTAACGGGCATATATCGCTAGTCACATATTTTGTCTTGCTATTTGGGAGTCTCAACGCCTTCTTGTCTGAGCTAGATTTCTTCGTTTAAAATAAATATATCGCTTTTCCAAATTAAGAAACAAGTAGCTAGATAACAATTGCCCTGCACAGTGGTTCCATTCCATTTGATGGCCTCCGCGGCCTCCATGTCTGCGTTTGAGGTGGCTTTAAACATTAGAGCTCAAGCTTCCCTTGATTTACACATTACGGAGCAGGCACTTTATGCAGTCTGACAACGCACCGTCCTCATTTTCCTCTACACTCTCTAATATTGTTAAACGTCCAACCATTTTCCTTTGAGACTAAAGGTTAGTAAACACAAATGACACTAAATACATTTTGCTACTTCCAAGCAAACATTTTTTATGGCGGAAGATAAGAATTCGATTCGTCTAGTAGGTATCGCTTTACTCTAGCGATATATCATTATTATCGCATTCTTATCTTCCTACGGAAAGAAATGTGACACTATGCGATAACTTCTAGGCGATAGGAAAGCGTTACTTCTGGGAGATAGGAAATAGTTTCTTCTAAGCGATAAAAAAGCGATAATAATAAAAAAAAAACTTTTAAGAAAAAAAGAGCGCTTTCCCCACCCTCCTGAAGTTAGGAATGTGTTTCATTCCAGGAAATTCTGGAAAACTACCGTATATATAAATATATTGAATACAAATTTTTTATTTACACTGTGATTCGAACCCTGGACCCTCGGACTGAACACGATTGGAATGCCATTTCAGCCAGTTGCACTATCGCACTCGTTGTTTGCTACACGGCTAAAGTACTACTTATAATGAATTGCCTAAAAGCAGGGACCGTAACGGTTATAATTTTTAAAATAAAAATGGTAGAATGTTGATGTTTTGCCGGCTCGAGGTCAAGAATGAAAACACAAAATTAAATTTTGGTTTTATTTCCAATATATTTCGGATGCGCGTCGGCCTCTTGACCTCGAGCCGGCAAAACATCAACATTCTAATAATTAGAAAGGTCGCTAACCAACGGAGATATAAAAATGGTACAATAATAATTATTTTTTGATTTTTATCAAAAAACTGAACATAAAACTTTTATTTTTGATTTTAAAAAAAATTAATTACGAAATATGAATTAAATTTAAATTTTTATTTAAAAATCAAAATTAATTATATAAAAATAAAATTAAAATTTTTTTTAAATTTTTATAGAAAAATCGAAGAATAAAGATTATTTTTCAATTTTTATTACAAAGTAGTATTACCAAAATTTAAAAACTTTCATGATGTGTGGATCAATACCTTTCATATGATACATCACATGTCCTGAAAGGACCAACACTAAGGATCCTTAAGGTATAACTTGATGTGAGTTAAGAAATCGATGGCAAGCAACTGGGGTATGTATTTCGAAAAGTGACTTATATGTATAAAGAACTCGTGGAGACACCACCCCATCCCTCTTACCCCATCAAGCTGTAAAATTTAATTCATGATATTCGTCATAATTATAAGAAAAGATGCAGTTCGGTTCTGAACCAGCCCTTACCCGAACAGCTAATGCTAGACGATTAACCAAACCTCAAAACGAACCGGCGTCCCTCCGGAAATGCTGAACCTTTCTTGGAAGTTGCTTATTAATTTGGTTACGGTACAACATTCTTAGTAGTAAAATTAGTTAAATAAGATAAAAACAATTGTTAGTTCTAAATTAAAACATATTTCTAGATATCAGTTATATGTGGTGCATTAAATTTCTTTTGTAAACTGGAATATAAACCCAATAAATCGAAATCTAATCCAACTATTGCCAGCTGTACAGTTTTCTTAGTAAAATCCTAATGGGCAAAGCCAGCATATCCAAATTAATATAATTGGCACATTTATATAAGAGCAGTTGGCATCCCAAAATAATACAGGCCAATTTAATCAATATATAAATATTTATTAAATTTGAGGAACAAAATTTTTTCCATTGATTCTGATGACAAATTGCATCTCAAGTCGGAAAGTACCAGTTTTAGGGCAGAAAATGCTCTTTCTACCGAAACTCGAGTAGCAGGCACACTATGCAGTGCTTTTGCTAATTGGTAAAGACGAGGATAAGTGAATTTTTTTCTTCCCAATAGTTCATTAAGTTCTCCTGAAGATCAATTGGCTTAGGCGCGTATCCGTTAATTTCTGTAATAGCCAACTTCAGTTCAGGATCATTGTCATCATCTGATTCCTCATTTTCAGACAACTCAATCGAATTAAGGAAGTCTTCTAAAATAGAACATGTGAATAGGGATGTGCTGTCCATCATGACTACTCGATTGAGGTAAAATTTTTGCTGAATCCAGAGTCTCTTTTGGTGCGCTATTCTGAAAAAAATAAAATTACCAATATTGATATACTAATTTTTTTTATATAAGCTTACTTTTTTATTTAATTTCCGCATATTTATTTTCCGCAATAGTGCCATCAAATGGTTTTTGGCATATAACTGCTGTATTGGGTTTTGAACTAAAACTCAACAAATTCGAGGATCCAGGTAAATTGCAGAAAGATCAATTTCATTTGTCAGCAATTTTTCTTCGCGTTTCTTTAAGCATTTGGCCATATCTTCGGCTTCCTTGTTCTCCCTAGAATGTATGGACAACTTCGTCTCAAGCCAAAGCTTATAAAAGTCGCCAAGGTAGAGTTGCTCGGCCTGCAACTTTTACGTGGCTCTAAAAATCGGTTCCAATACAGACAGGAGCAAATTTATTTCTTCCCACTGCAAATCCGATAGCTGCAAATCTTCATGAATTAAATTTTACATGGAGTAAGAGGGATGGGGGAGGGGGTGGTGTCCCCACGAGTCCTTTTCGAAATACATACCCCTGTTGCTTGCCATCGATTTGTTAACTCACATGAAGTTATACCTTAAGGATCCTTAATGTTGGTCCTTTCAGGACACGTGTTGTATCATATGAAAGGTATTGATCCATACATAATTAATGTTTTTAAATTTTGGTATTACTCCACCCGGTTCTTAAGATATTTACATTTATTTTTATTTTTAATTTTTATAAATAAAATTGAAAAATTCTTTAAAAAAAAATAATTATTAATTTTTTTAAAAAAATTTAAAATAAGCGGTAAATTATGATTTTTTAAATAAAAACTGAAATTTAATTCTTATATCGTAAGTTATGTTTTTTTAAATCAAAAATAAGAGTTAAAATTAATTTTTATAATAAAAATTAAAAATAAAAAGGTTTATCCTGCCTACAGAAACCTGCACCCTGAATTAGTATATCTAAGATATTTCCATTCATCTAAATTATTTTTCGATTTTTATGAACTCGTAACTCTTATTTCCAGTCCCTGCCTAAAAGTATTCACCAATTTGTTTCTGGCATATTGCAAAGATAACACCACTTGTAGTTCTCTAGTTTTTATTCCGTTGTCACTTAATATAGCAGCTAAAATTCGGGCCTGCTTAGTGATGTATCGCCAATTTCCCCATTGGATGAAAAAATGCGATACCATATATCGCTTTTTTATCCATTGAATGATGAAAATGCGATACCAAATGTAATTTGTTTGTGTAAATCGCCAAACGATCCCCAAAATCTCCCCTCAAACTATCGCCAAACTATCCCTCTGAAGAGAGAGATAAGCAACACGACAAAATGTTTGCAGGGTTACGAGCCCTTTATTTAGGATATGCTTGTGTTACTTGGAAAAGTTTTCTGTAGTATTATTATTTTTGACAATGACAGCAAATTCTAATACATACTTATACAAAAAACAAACTTTATTCGAAAAAAATTTGTCATCTGGAAGTCAAATAAATTATTCATCGAATTATTGGTCGAATCATTTTCTTTGAATAACAAATAATTTTATCTAGATGATTATTCGAAGGATCGTTATTTATTTAAAATTATTTTCAGATAAAATTTCATAAATAATCTTTTAATTTAAATAATTATCTTGATGGTTCTTTATTCGAATAATGCCAACTCTGGCTGATATGTCCTACTCAACTCTACAGGGATCTCCATACTCCGCATTGATTAGTTTTGTAGTGTTTTCTTTCATATAAAAGTGAGAAATTACTAAGCAAAAGCTTATAATATTTGCTTAGATGATTACCCGAGTTAACTGAAAGTGGATAGACTCAATAAGCGACCCCCATAAACACACCAGTTAACTATAAGTTTAACGCAATTAAGAAATTTCTTTAATGATTTCGGGGCAGTACTTTTAATGTGCTATAAATGTTCAGACCATTCTAAGTTTTGATGAGCCGGCTTTTATGGTTTCTCTGAGCTTTTATTATCCTTTCAAACTTTCCATATCCATTTTGCTGTTTTTTCCTCTTCAAGCACTCGCGGTTTATGAATGTTGATAAATATTTACAATTTTAATAAAACTTAAGTTGCTTCGCATTTTTTTCGTGTCTGCCAAAGGAACACAAAACGATTTCTGTTTTTTAAAGCTCGAAAGTTTCGCTATGGAAATGCGGCAAGGCAAGTTTTTCTGCCAGTTGGCGTGTTCTTTTTTGTTTTTGCTGTTTTATAGTGTGAAAGTTTTGAATATGATTTTATTTGTGTTGCACAAGTTGCGGGATTTTCATTTGGTCAGCTTGCAGCTGATTTGGTTGGTGGCAAAAGAAAAGTTGCAGAAAAGTTTAACTAAAGTAAAACGAGTTTTTGGCAGAGAAAAACGTTTAAGCGTCTGTAAATCATGGCGTGTCCTTTTTCCAGCGAAGATTTTCTGCTTAAATGCATTTGGTGGCGTTCGCGTCGTCTCAAGTGCCAGATGTCTGGCTATTCCCCGACTTTCCCCTCACTTTTTGCACTTCCGTTGCTGGTCTGGTCTCAGGGCAACGTTCAGAACTTTCACCGTTGTCTGTGTTGCTCCTCAATCTGGTTGGTTTATTTGAATTATTAGAATAATTTACATTAAAGTTGGCTGCCGAAGCAATTTCACAGTGGAGCAGCTGAGCACAGACTGTAAGATATGTTTTCATTTAACAGTTCTTTCATTTTTATCAATAGCAACCCTTGTCAATTTGTTGCCACTTATTGGTCAACTTCATTTCAAATACATTTGCAATAACCACATTGGCCCACTTCTGGGCTGCTTGATAGTTCTCCAAGACAATTGTCATCAACCCTTTCTGTAAGCCACAACTCAACTTGGCAACTTGAAGTTCTGCTAGACCTTACACCTGGAGCACCAAAAGTGATTTTATGTTTTATGAGAGGTGACATGTGCCAACAACATTCAGGATTCAGCAAGCACTTCCTCCCCCTGCTAACCTCGCCCACACATGTTTGTGGTGGTGTCAGTTCCATTGTAGCCTCATAGACTTCATCTTGTTTGAGGTTGTGTGTATGCCTCTGCGGTTGATGCTGCAACATGTTGTAAATTATTATAAACTCAAGTGGTTTTCTCAAGTGCACGGCAACAGTTTGCAGTGGAATATGGGCAAGGGAAATGGCCATAAAATTGATATAAAGAACATAATTCGAGATCTTGAAAATTGGGTTTTTTGTTTTAAAAAACGGACCAATAATATTTTAACTTAATTCATTTAAAAATTCTTTTACTTTGTGGACGTTTAAAGACTGCCAACATTCCGTGGCGGACCAAGTGAAGGTACTTATATTTTTGGTCCATGCGGGCCGGGGGATAATTATACAATTAAATCAGGGATGAAAACCACTCGAAAATAAGTGGGTTACATAGTTTCTCATTCGCCGGTTTGGTTCATTTCATGGTCTTTGGAGATGACTGAACCGCGGTTTCGGTTTGGTTTAGTGATTCATAAAGGCAAATTATGAAAAATAATGATTTCACACTTTGGAAATTGAATTTCTATAATCAATTTGACTATCTTTTAAATCCTTAAAAGAATGTTCAAAATTTTTGAAGTCGGATTTGCAAAATTCGTCTATAACACTGCTCGACAAAATGGAAGTCGATCTTCACCCAATTCACCAAACCAAAATTTTCTAAAGAATTTTGGCCCGCAGACCGATCGCTAAAAAATCGTCGTCGTTCAAAATTTAAAAATTTATCGAAATTAAAGTTCTTGTAAATGAAAATGGATAAACAAAACGTATGTTTTTTTTTTAAATTCGAATTTAAAGTACTAAATAATCTTTAGGAAAAGCCCTCAAACACAAAAATCTTACATGAAATGGCCTTTTCACAAATTTTTTGGTGAAACTAGACAAGACTTTCATTTTTATTCAGATTTGTGGATGTTTTTATACTCTTGCAAGTCTGTTTAAAATATCGACTTACGAGGGCGGTCCCAGAAATAGCCGACCTAACTACTAAAACACAAAAACTTATAATTTTTTTTTTTTTCAACATAGGATCCTTTTAGGTCGATACACTTTTCCCAGCGATGTTCAATAGCTTCGATACCTTTTTTATAATAAGAACTGTGAAGCTCTTCAAAATAGGCATTAACCCTCGGACTCCACCTCTTCATTGTTGCCAAATCTTTTTCCTCCGAGCCATTTTTTCAAGTTTGGAAATAAGAAATAATCAGAGGGAGCTAAGTCTGGCGAATAAGGGGCGTGAGGTAGCAATTCAAATTTTAATTCATTAATTTTAGCCATTGCAACGGCAGAGGTGTGAGCCGGCGCATTGTCATGATGGAACAGCAAACGCGGCATCTGGCGCATAACTTTTTTATGTCCAATTTTTCGGTCAATATGCGATGTACAGCACTTTTTGAAGTGACTACACATTCAGCTAACTCACGAACTTTCAATCGCCGGTCACTCAATACACATTTTTTAATTTTGGCCACCATTTCTGAAGTGGTCACCTCATTTGGACGCCCATTACGATGTTCATCTTCGCAGCTCAAACGACCTCGCTTAAACTCAGCCACCCAATATTTTATTGTTGTAAACGAGGGAGCAGAATTACGTAAGGCAGAATCCAGCTCCTTTTTAAAATTGGTTGGACTAAGACCTTTTATATGAAAGTAGTACATGTCGGGTTCGTGTCTTTGTCGCGGCGGGCGCTCCGGGTGGCTGCGCTCGGGGCGGTCGGCGCCGGGTGTGAAAGTATTGTATCATATAACGATGACGGGATTGTCTTCAAACGGCTTTTGTTTCGTTGCTTATAACTTGCTGTCCAACCTGGCGGGGGGGTCGTCGGTGGGGCGGGGGGGGGTGGTGGGGGGCCGGCCATTTTGTCCAGCTTGCTTTACGTCTTGGTACGGGTGGTTCGACGTTGAGATGGGGGGGGGGGGCCGGCCGCGGCTGAAGGTGTGCGCGTGCGCGTGCGTTGTCCCGGGGCGGGGATCTCTTCTTAACAAATGTGATCTGGGTTTCCGGCCACTCTGACCGTCTTTAACATCGAGTTTCTATACTAGAGCCCGCGTCGGGCGTTTATTTAGTCGAGCTTCGGACTCCGTCGCGCCGGGGGGGAGGGGGCGGGGCCAGGGGTGTTTGCAAATCAATAAGAAGCGTTCTACAATATTAAAATGGGTGGGGTGTGTCGAATTGAGGGGACGGGTGAGGGGGTTGGAGGTTCAAACATTAAACTGACAAGAGTTTAACGACTAAAACGGTAAAGGGCTCTAGTAAAGGCATCAAAAGGGACAAACTTCAAACTTAAGCTTTTAATAGTCGGCACTTCCCCTTTTTAATATCTTTTGTGAACGTTTTCCAACACTACTGTGCTAGGGTGGCCATTTCTGGGACGGCCCTCGTAGATCAAATTTTTGCAGAATCTATTTGAAAGCGTATATTACTCATATTCTCATATAGTGTGGACGGGTGGCTCAGCGGTTAGTGTGCGCGACCGCCGTGCAAGAGGTCATGGGCTTGATCCCGCCTCGGAACATCTAATGAAAAGTTTTTTCTTTGAATAAACTTTACACCCGGTTACCCCTCTCTGCTGCTGGCGCCAGCTTTGTAGTAATTAGCAATCAAAATCTTCTCAAACTGCCGTTCGGATTCGGCGTTAAACTGTAGGTCCCTTTCTCTTGTGCGAAAATTAGAAGCGCACAAGCCATGAGATTGATAGAGGCTCGGCTTTGGCCCTTTGGGGCTGTGTCAAGCCATTTTACTTTACTCATATAGACAGCGTTAAAGATCGCTAAGATCTAAAATATACAAGTTTTTTCACTTAGACCCATTTCCGACTAATAGGCCCTATGGCAGGCATGGGATATAGTAATCCAAATTTGACAAAATTTCTAAAGGCTGAGTTTTGGAGCGCCAACATTAAAATCAAAAAAGTGGTTCTCACTAAGACCGATAGTACCTATGGCTATACGCTATAATCAACCGAATTAAAAAAATTAGGTAAAAGCATATAAACCAACTTTTAAACTTCAAGACAGTACCACTAAAAACAAAAAAGTTTTTCTTACTAAGGGCCGATTTCACATCTTCGACATAACCCTATCTGTCACATAAACTTACAAACAACAGAGTAAATTATGGACTTATCTGTCACATATCAAGATGATGTGAAATCGGCGCTATTCTTAAAGTTAGTTTAGTACTTTAAACTCGACTTTAAAAAGGAAACATGATTTTGGTTTATACATTTGCATTTACAAGAACTTATCTTCGATAAGTTTTAAAAGTTTGAAAAAAGTCGGTTTTTTTTCTACTTTTGGGCCCATAGCATTACAAGCCCTCTCCCTATCACGTTTAAATCTGAAGCGAATGCGACTTTTGGCCAGGTTCTTTTTTTAAATTGCCTTTAAACTTTTTAATAGGTGCAGAAACAAACAAGAAAGAAAGTCGGTCAAGCCCGACTATAATTTTAAATTTTAAAGATCGGATGAACGATATTCGAGTTATAAGGAAAACAAACAATTATGGGCAGCACCGGTCGCAACGGTGATGGGCAGCATTTCACAGGTACAGAGTAAGTTATAGTCGGGCTTGAATTTCTTTCTTTCTTTTTCATATCGATTTTCGTGCTCAGCGGGCCAAAATACTTTAAAAATAGTTGGTTTGGTGAATTGTGGGAAAATGCTGTCAATCAGTGTAAGTTTCTAGAGGAATGCACCTCAAAATGGAGAATGTCGGCTAGAAAAGAATATGTACCATGCATCTTTCAACTCTCCTGGCTAAGATTGAATTAAGGTAAAGAAGTACTACTGAATATTGAGAATATTATCCACTAGAAGACGACAAATCAATTTTCAATTTTAAAAGAAAAGAATGCAGCTTAATGACAGGTATATAAAGAGATCGGCGGGTAATTGCAATAGGCTTAGAGGATTAAATGTTGTAAAATTTGTGTCAAGTCATCCTCAATGGCTATATCGATCAGGTAACGCAAAGTATCATTTTGGTCAATCAGTGATGTCCCTTGATGAGAGTCGAATAGAATGTCGTATACAAATTATTCTAGGGAAACGATTAAAATTCCCAAATTAATGAGTATCATTGGCTAGGGGAAAGTATCAGAGAACTGAACTGAACCGTTTTACTTTGTGGTTTTCGGTTCGGTTTAGCATTTCTGACAAGAAGCCTGCTCGGTTCTTTAGTTGGAATAAATGGGTCGGTTCGGTTCAGAACCGTTTCGTATCCCTAAGTTAACTATTGATTATTTTGGCAAGTTCCTCTGGAAACTCCAATTTTTCAGATAACAATTGTCAAGGCTATTAAGTATTCAAAATGACAAACTTTCAAACATTCTGCATCCAAAAAAAATTCCTTAAGCCCCCGAAAATAACCTAAAATTCATGGCGATTTGCCCTTAAAATGTTTCCAAGCAATATAACCTTGCTTTAAGTTTTTGTTGTGGTGGTGCCCTGTGTTGTGGTGGTGCTGTGCTATATTGATTTTTTTCTGAAAAACTTAAATATAATTTTTTTAACTTTACCCTACCTTAACTGGGACTCGAGCTCGGGTCCCTCCGCTGAGTGAACAATAACGACATGTCGTCTTAGCGTTAGCGATGCCGCAAGCAATATTAAAATATCGGAGAATCGTTATATTTGTCCAAAAAGACGATATTATTATCGAATATTTATCCAACGCAATATATTGGATATCGAATATTTTTTTGGAAATATATTTCGGCGATATTTATAAACTTGAAAAGTGTATTATAATTTTGCCCAGAAGTTTGGAATGCATAGAAGAAATTATCTCCGACCACATAAAGTGTATATATTCTTGATCAGCATGACGAGCTGAGTTGATTTAGCCCTGTCCGTCCGTCAGTCCGTCAGACCTTTTGTCCGTCTGTTTCTATGCTATCTTCTCCGTCAGGTTTTTAGCCTCACCAAACTTTGCACGAAGTCTTTTGGTACAAATACGCTGCACATATGTTGGAAACGGCCGGATCGGATGACTATAGCATATAGCTGTCATAGGAACGATCGGTCGAAAAACTAGTTTAAGTGAGAAAAACTTTTTTGTTTTTAATGGAAACGCCTTCAAACTTCGTATTTCTTAGTTTGCTATGCATTTTCATGATTCCAACAAATGTGGGCGAAATCGGACATCTAAATAGTATAGTCGTCATAGAAAAGTAGAGTCTGAAAAGTAGTCTTTGAAAAACTTTTTTGCTTTCAATGGAAATGTCCTCAAAAGTGGCATGTATTTGTTTAATTGCTCCCACACAATTCCACAAAGTTTGGTTAAAATCGATTGACTATAGCATATAGCTGCCATAGGAACGATCGGTCGAAAAACTAGTTCTTGTGAGAAAAACTTTTTTGTTTTTAATGAAAACGTCCCTTACGGTGGCAAATATATATATTTTATTCACTTTTACACAATTTTGCAAAAATCGGATGACTATGCATAAAGCGGCAGTATGAATGATTGGTCGAAAAGAAGTTCTAGTTTGAAAACTTTTTTGTTTGAATTGGGATCGCCTCCAAATTTCGTAATTATCAGTTTGTTTTGCTTTTCCATGATTGCACTAAGTGGTCGAAATCGACCATCTAAGAAGTATAGCTCCATTAGAAAAGTAATGTCCGAAAAGTTGTCTTATTTAGAAAAATAGGGGAAAGTTAACTTCGGCTCGGCCGAAGTTTTGTATATCCTTGCAGCTTCTATTGAAAACAAAAAAAGTTTTTCTAAGACGACTTTTTGGACCTTTCTTTTCTATGGGATCTATACTTTATACAATAGATGTCGGATTTCGACCTGACTTGGTGAAATCATGGAAAAGCATAACAAACTGTTAATTAGGAAATTTGGAGGAAATCTCAGTTAAAACAAAAAAGTCTTTCTCACTAGAACTTCATTTTCGACCGATCATTCATACTGCAGCTATATGCTAAAGTCATCCGATATTGATAAAACTTTGTAGAAATGTGTTAAAGTATAGAAAATAAGAATATGCCAATAAAAAGTACGTTTTCATTAGAAACAAAAAAGTTTTCCTCACTTGAACTAGTTTTTGGACCGATCGTTCCTATGGGAGCTATATACTATAGTCATCCGATTTCGACCAAACTTTTGTAGAATTGTCCAAAAGTATTTAAAATAAGTGTATGCCAATGATAAGGACGTTTTCATTAAAAACAAAAAAGTTTTTCTCACTGAGACTAGTTTTTCGACGGATCGTTCCTATGGCAGCTATATGCTGTAGTCTTCCGATCCGGCCGATTCCGACATATGTGTAGCGTATTTGTACCAAAAGACTTCGTGCAAAGTTTGGTGAGGAAAGCTATAAGACTGACGGAGGAAATAGCATAGAAACAGACTGACGGACAAGGCTAAATGAACTCAGCTCGTCATGCTGATCAAGAATATATATACTTTATGTGGTCGGAGATGCTTCCTTCAATGCGTTACAAACATACGCACAATTTTATAATACCCTCTGCAAGGGTATAAAAACAAACTTCAAGGCTATACAAAACTTCGGACAAGCCGAAGTTAACTTCCCCTATTTTTTGAAACTCAGGAACAAAGCAATAGACAAAAGTATTTTGAAAATTGTCACCTAAGCTGGCTCGGCTGTTGTGGGTGTTGTGCATTCTGCTGTCGAAGCCTATTCTTTTGGGCCTCCTTCACGCGAAAAAGGAATATCTAGTAAATTTCTTGAAGGAAAATTCGAACGATCTCAGTACTTACCTTGAGGGCGAATTTCTCAGCAAGCCGAGTTTCAGCTGCCCCTTTTATATTCCAAAGGCAGGTAAAACGAACTTGAGAATTAGAATTCAAAGCGGTGTCTTATTATATTTTTCTAAATTTTTGGGCGATTTTCTAAGTACATTTTTTTTTTATATTTTAGGGCAAATTTCATAAGTATTTGTATAGACTTAAGTAATGTTCTTTCCTAAAATAAGGGCGCTTTGCTAGCATTATAGGCCATTTACACTAGTAGTGCGTTATGCGTTAATAGCTAACAGTTAGATTTTTCCCATACAAAAAAAGCCAAATGTTGACTATTAACCAGAGCTAGTAAATAACAATTGATCGTTTTTCCCTTTGCGGTCTGCTCAATAACAAAACCGAAAAAACTCATGCACGCTTGCTCTCGCTCTGAGCAGGACACTTCGATTCTCTTTGTTTATGTTTTCAGTTGACTATTCTCAGTTGAGTTCTTTTTGTTTTGCTCGTTCAATAACCATTTATTAAGAGCGGTCTGACTGAGCGCTCGCACATTGAGAGTCAGCAGCTGAGCAAAAAAATTAAAAACTCAGCCTGAACGGTTTTTTTTTAAGGTCTCTGTGAACGGTCTTAACTTCTTTAATTTGTCTTTTTGGCAATGAAACTTAAAACATAATTTCTCAATACTTTAATTAAAATTTATCTTATTTTCGATTCAGATTTGCAAAATATCAGTAAGTTATGTATTGCTGCTTGGCAAAATTTTTTTTTTGTCGATTTTTTAGCATATTTTTATAGCTTGGATATTTGAGAATATCGTCCTAAAAGGATTTTTTAAATTCAAAATTCTTTAGAAATTACAGCCCTTTTAATGACCCAAAGTGATCTGATTTGCCTAGCAACTGTGAGTCACAAGCCCACACAGACACCTCGCTTTCACATACACACACACAAACGCAAATGACTTAAATTTTCACTCACAGCCATTCGGTCAGCTAGTGAACAGAGCAAAAGGGAATTAAAATTATTGGTTGTTCGCTGAGCAAAGAGCGAAATGTTCAAGAGCCGATGAGAACGGCTCATCTCTGACACTTTGCTCAAAGGTCCGCAAATAACTCTTATTTTGAGACAACGAAAAGCGCTCAATTGTTATTTGCTAGCTCTGCTATTAACGCATAACGCAGGTCTAGTGTACATGTTGTTTTAATGGCTGTCGCCCTATTTTAATTATCCGCGCTATGTATTTTTTCTTAGTTCAAGGGCGAATTCGAACTTAATTCAAGAAAGTTAAATTATGCTTTCTAAGTTTAAGAAAAAACTTTCTATAAACAAGAAATTTTCTTTAAGTTAAGGAAAAATATTATTTTAAGGCGAACTTCTAAAACCCAGAAAAATCGTTTTTTTGAGTGTTTTTTCTCAATTATCAAACATTCTCCATAATTTCTATGACCCCCTGCGAGAATTTATTAGCCGTTTGGCAAAACACGAGTTGGCTGGCCATGCTCATTCTTAGAGCGCATTTTCAGCATCTCAGTACTCGCTCAGAGAATGTGCTCTAAGAATTTTCTTGAGCTTATTCTCTGAGCTATGAAACTAGATGTGCTCAGAGAAAATTCCTAGCGTTTCCGTACTGGGCTATAAGCTTATGTTATCAGAAATCCTGACTTGAAGTATTTTCCAAAACAGAATTTTTTAAAATGAAAATTGTTCTACAATCAAGTAAAATGTTCGTCTTTCTTTATATCAAATTTAATGAATGGAACTACCAATTGATGTAATTCGGCAATTGCCCTGTCAGCTTCTTTCTTATATAAAATGCTTTTATGACTGTTTTAATGACCTTTATACTGTTAACTTGCAGTTTTTACTGGCTCGGGGTCTTGTTATGCTATTGGCATAACTATAAACAGAGGCACACAACACAACAAAGGAGGCTTCAGGTTGATCGGACGACGTTTCATGAGGGACCAAATCCTCTCTCATCAGCGATCTTGAGCCTGAAATGTCTATCAAAAGGGCAGTCTCCTCATGCCAGCGACGGAAAAACTGTTTGGGAATTCCAAAGGCAGTTTGCTTGCAAAAACACCAAAAAGAGAGCCTAAGACAGCCATTGTGTGCCCCGTTTAAAGTTCTGACAATAGCTTAACAAGACCTCGAGCCAGTAAAAACTACAGGTTAACTGTATAAAGGTCATTAAAACAGTCATAAAAGTACTAAAACGCATGGCACGGCGTTGTTGTTCGAAACTTAATACAAATAGTTTCATTTAAAACAACAAAAACCCATGTTTGCATTACAAACATTTATGGTCTTCTGCTTCAGAAGTGGCGGCCGTTGGTTGCTCACTGAGTGAAAAGTCCAAAAACGGAGGCCACACACTTACAAAGGGGAATGGCTGTCTTAGGCTGTCTTTTTGTGTTTTTGCGCGCAAGCTGCATTCCCAAACAGTTTTGCCGTCGCTGGTATGGAGAGACTGCTCTTTTGATAGACATTTCAGGCACAAGATCGCTGATAAGTGAGGATTTGGTCCCTCATGAAACGTCGTCCGATCAACCTGATGCCTCCTTTGTTGTGTTGTGTGCTTCTGTTTAAAGTTATGCCAATAGCATAACAAGACCTCGAGCCAGTAAAAACTGCAAGGTAAAATGGTTTTATATAAAAATAATTTGAATGAAAATATGAATCAGAATCATTAAAGAACTTCCCAAAGAACCAAAAATTCCAGCCACCTTTCCTCCTACAATCCCTCTCCATTTCTCGTTTAGTCTTCATTTAATATTCCCTCTCACCTTAATAATAACTTACCAACTAAGCCATAAATCGCTCAACAGGCCGAAAATCCTTTTCAACTTGTCTAAGGACAAGCCACACAAAAATTGCAGTCTCCGCCAAATGCGGCGGCCAAAAGAGGCAGCCAAGCAAGAGCCTAATTAGGCCAAATTAATTGCCTGCGCTTTTGACACTTGCAAAGACTGGGAAGCTCAACCCAAACCAAAGGCAAAGTCAACAAGACAAGAGCAGCTGCCTTCCAAGTACAACACTCAAAAGTCTATTTGCACCCGCCCGCGCCCCGCCCGCCATCAGCAGCAGGAGTAATGTCGGCAATTTGTTGGCCGTCGTCTTATTAACCCGCAAAAAGCGGGGACTAAGATGCTAAAACTTTTTGGCCGACGCGAGAATGTCCAACGGGCATATAAATTAGCTGAGCAGAAGAAGTCGCTCCGCCTCTGCCGTTCAAGGGGCGGGCAAAGTTTTTCAAATTAAGCTAATTTATATTGTATAAACACACTAAACACGCCAAATGAGTATCTCTTCACCCCCAACTCGTACACACAAACAGACATATTTTTCTTTTGGCTTCGCTCAACATTTTTGATTTGCCTCGTCCACCTTTTAAGCCCTTTTTGGAAAATGGTAAAAGTTCCCGCAACTCTTGTTGCTGTTTTTGCCTTCACAGTTCGCTGCTGAAATTAACGTGACTTGCATAACGCCCGAAAGTATGCAGCGCGGCTGTAAAGTGTCGCCATCACCATTTTGCCTCCTTAGCACTACAACTTTCTGCTGCTCCCGGCGCGAAGCACGAAAAAACAAAGAAAACAAAATTTAAAAACAAAATGCAACTGGGGAAACGTGTCACAAACTTTATGCTCCCGCCACGCGTCACGCACGCGATTTTCGCTTAGTTGTTTGTCACTTTGTCGCCTCCTCCTGTCCCCTCTTAACTCACCGACCGGGTAGGGACGCTGGACTGGCAAAGAAAAATGGCGCTGCAAATTAAGTGAGTTGCCATTGCAACAGCAGCAGCATAAATTACTGAGTGTTGGCTCAGATTTCAACTGAAGCGAGTTTAAAATTTAAGCGAAAAATTGTTCATGCTAAAGCAATTATTAACGACGTTACTAATGGCCAACAAGGATTAACCCATTACAGGATCCACTTGACACGGTTAAGACTAGCATCTAAGCAGCAGTGCAAATGGCTTTAGTATATATGTTGTGTAATTTTGCAATGAACTCGACGGTTTATAAGGTGTTTGTTCTTTTAGAACATCTAGATTCGTTCCTAATACTTTAAGATCAAATGGAATAGTTACTCAAGTTTTATCGCTGTCAATATGTTAATTCAAATTCAGCCATTTTCCACTTTCAATGCAACTTTTCGGAAACGGAACAGATTCATGTTCTCGCAACACAAATACGAAAGCGTTTTGCGTTTTAAAAAGTTATGCTTGTTGGACGGTGAAATTAAAAGTAATTGCAACATGCTAAATTTTTCTTAATTTTGTAATAAATTTAGAATTTGTCAAGGTAATTTGATATGCATTTAAGTCTTTAACATAATTATAACTAATTTGTTTATTAAATGTCTCGAGAATTTGGCCGTGCCAGCAAAAACGACAAGTAACACCTATAAGACTGCCTCTTTCTTTCGGTGCACAGAAGTGCAGAAATCTCATTTTTTGGACAAAACTCTGGCAGTTCTACACCAGATTAGTTAGGAAGGTGAAATTGCTTATGAAATGTTCTTAAAAGATTGAACTTAACGCACATAATTTTAAAAAAGGATAAAAAATTTAAAGCATTTTGATATTCCAAATGAAAGTTGGAAAACTGTTTAACTTTTTGGTTTTTTATACCCTTGAAGAGGGTATTTTAAAATTTTCCGAATGTTTGTAACGCTTAGAATGAAGCTTTTCCGACCACATAAAGTATTTTTTTTTTAATTGTTTAACATAAATTCTTAAAATTATTTATAGCCTAATAAACAATGGTTTTTTAATAATAATTTGTACGTTGTCCCTTCATGGGAAATGATTCAGTTATTTTTTCAAATTAACATGTACAATTACAGAAAACTTATTGTAGATAGTGTGTTTATATATTGTTTATGTAATGAAAAAAGAAAAGTGGACAAAAACATTACATTAATTTTTTAGTTTTTTGGTATTAGTAAAAGAGGCAAAAAAGATAGAAATTAGTAATAGCTATATAATGATAATTAGTGCGCCACCAATACATACTGGCGCATTTCTTGAAAATAACACTATCTCTTTTTGAAATGGTTTGGCTAAGTCTAAGCTCATTGGCCTCTAAGGGGCTTAATTAAATTTTTTTATTGTTTGCTCTTCTAAACCTATGGTAGAGAATGGGAATGCCTTCGTTGTTTTGAATACTCTTAATGCTATCCAAATAAAGAAAGGCTTCTGGCGGCACAAAGCCATTTTCTAGTGTGTTTCTTATGTACTCTTTACTAGCATAATAAGGTGCTAAGATAAGGTTATTTTCCTCACAATTAAAGCTTTTTTGGATGTGGTTTCTAATAATTTTTACTATGAAATTGTCTATTCTTATAATATTTGCTTTATTGTATATTGTTTCATTGGAATAGTACTTAGTGTAACCGCTATGCGGTGTTCTGTGCATCGATAAGCATGTTCTTAGGCACCTTCTTTCGAAAACCCTCATTCTCTCCATGTTTGATGGAGAAATATTGAAACAAATGGCGCAAGCATAAGTTAATATTGGCCGTATTAAGCATTGGTACATAAGTATTTTTACTCGTGGCTTAATATATTTCGAATAGAATAAGTTTCTATTTATTTGGAATGCTTTGCTTTAGCGAGTTGTTCTTTAACGTGCTTATCTAAGTATAGGAACTTATCTACTTTTAACCCTAAGTACTTTACGGAATTACTTGTTTCAATGAGTGCATTACTGGTTTGGCATCTAATGCCAAAAGATTTCCAGTTCTTGCGTATGTTACTATTACATTTTTTGACTGGGGGTCTAAACAGTATAGTTTCACATTTATCTACATTTATGTTTAAGTGCCAGTCTTTTGTGTATCTACTAACTTCATCGTACTTTTTTTGAAGTTCAGTGATAATTTTGACAACAGTGTTGTCAGCGTGATATATGATTATATCATCGGCAAACGCTATAATTTGGTTTACTTTTCTTAGAAGGTCGTGTATATATAGGTTGAAAAGTATTGGGGAGTTAACAGTCCCTTGCGTTTTCAACTATGAAATCTTTTTGGCTAATCATATTATGAATTAGTACTAAAGTTAGAAGAGGGAACTTGTATTTAATTAACTTGTGCATTTAGACCCTTGATCCAAACACTATCGAACGCTTTTTTTAGGTCAATGAGACAAGCCCCAGTGCACTCCTTCTTGTTCCAGTTCCATTAGATATTTGATACTAATCAGTTTATTGCATGTATTGTTGAATGTTCGTGCTTAAATCCAAATTGCTTGTCATTTTTAATATTCTTCAGGTCACAGTGCTCGGTAATGATGTTATTCACACAGATCTCAAATATTTTGCTGATATTTGGGAGAAGGCTAATGGGTCTTAGATTTTGGATCAGTGTTTGGTCTTTCCCTTTCTTTGGCAATAGTATCATTTTGGCTTCTTTCCATTTTTGGGGGAAATGTCCATTGTTGAGCAGATTTTTAAATAATGTGCAATATTCATTTATTAAGCATTGTGGAATTTTTTTGAGAACTACATATGGGATACCATCTAGGCCTGAGGAAAATTTATTTTTTAGTTTGGAAAGAATATATTTCAGTTCGTCCCAACAAGTTCGCAACATATATTAGATATGGCCGCAATACCCTCTGCAAATATAGAAACAGACCATAGAGCGAATACTCATACGCTACGTAACCACGATGACATCCTGAATGCCATCGGTTCATATTTTGAAATCTTCCATTCCCCTAAAGTAAGCAATCACGACATATAGTATATATATTCTTGATCAGCATGACGAGCTGAGTTGTTTAAGCCATGTCCGTCTGCCTGTATCCATCACATTTTGTATTTAAAGTTTCAGTGTAGTCCTTGAAGTAACTAAGAGCTCTGACGCTTTGCAATTTATTTTAGAAATATTTTTCTAAATTTTTATAACGAATTTTTACAAACAGATCTGTTCCGGTTTTTACATATTTTGTTTTAGCTGTTCTGGTATTCGAACGATTTGCAATTCGAATGTTTCATTTCCAAAGTGTTTCCGTTGACTACACTTTCACCTTAATCAGCTGGTGAGGCCAAACAATCCTATAAATAATCACTCAAAATAGTTGATAGTAGTTGAATATAGGTGTTTGAAATGCCGATTCTATTTTTGATGGCATTTTATGAACATGTTCCCATTGTTCCATAAAAAAGTGAAAACCAGCTTGAAACAAAATATGTGAATTTCATTTGGATGGCACATTGCAATATTAAAGCTATTTATAAATATTATTTATTTGTTTATTTAAAATAATATTTAAGGGAATGTAAGATTACAAAAAGTATCTAATTACACTAAACAATGGTACAAAATTAACTTAAAGCCATTATTTTACAGCCTTTATGTAAAAAATCTCATTAACTTTTAAATTCGTCGGCTTCAAGCAATATGAATTCAAATTGAGTAATAGCCTATTTCCACTATAGCAAATATGTACATATTCTCACATTTTATCACATATCCAGAAGAAAAAAAATGTATATATTTAATATTAGTGTCCATTCGCCACGAGTGATACCAGTGTTTTAAAAGAAAAAACTAGATTATTTGACTAAAAATCAGCCCTGATGTTATCGATGTTACAAAAAGTCAACCCTGATTTAAAATTAATTTAAATTGATAATTGAAGGTAAGCGCGAGTTTCCTAATATTATATTTAATATTAATAAATATGATTTCAGATGGCTCCAAAACGTAAGTCAGTGTCTTAAAAGGACTAATATGAATTATGCTCATGGATATGTGGGAGGATGCAAGGATGGTTGCCAAATTAATTGAATGGAAAGACGTTCGCAAAAAAATTTGACATTTAACGCGCAAATACAAGTAAATACAAGACAAGTAGGGATTTTTTATACACGTCTGAACTAAAAACTCAAGGTGTTTCAGACGGTGCGCTATCAAAATGAAATCATCCTCTTTCTCAAATAGTGTGTTGGGGTAAAGTGATTCGTGTGGCCTCACATGGGAATTCAGTGTGCCTGAAGAAACTCAAACTGGACCAGGCCAAGATGACAACGTTTGTAAAGGCTATGTTGGCTGCCACAACAGAGCGGATGGAGGAACTTGACTGACAAGCGACTGTTCGCTTGGAGATTACGGAGTGCATAGAGAATGCCAATGTAGAGTTTTAGTCTAATATGTTATAAATAAAATTATAAATTTAAAACATAGACGCTTATATTTAGTTTTATTTTATTTGTTGTTGAGTCTTTAGGAATTTGTAGTTTTATTTTGATTTGGCAAACACAAATCAAAGGAAATATTATCGCGTGAAGCAATATCAAACTTGTAATTTGTTGTCAATTTTATTTGAGCAAGTATTTAAGCAATAATTATAAAATAACCCTCATAATAAATGCAGCTGCATTTATTGTTTTGAGCTCCATAAAACTTAGTGCAAAGTTGCAATGCATAATAACTCAAATTTGAATTGTCAGCTACCATTCAAATGTTCACGAAACTGTAAAATATGTACATATCATATGGAAACGCTCAGAAAAAAATATGTACATTTCGAAATATGTGATCATAGTGGAAATAGGCTATAAGTCTATCGAATTGTGAAAACCGGAACAGGTAGTTTGAGCAAATTTAGTCAAGGGGAAAACCGGAACAGGCCTAAAAGCTCTTTCGGGAAATTAAAAAAAAAATTGCCTACTTTTAGGGTAGAAATTTAAAATGGTACAACATATTGAACTCGATTTTCTGAAAAACAAAGCAAAACCGCACAAAAGCGCATACCTCCCTGCTATTGTACATTATCCAAAGAAAGTAATAAGCCATGTCGCGAGTGAACTGCAAAAGCACTCCAGGGCACTTTTAACTCAAAATTGCCAAATGTAAAATAACCCACAAAATGAAAGATTTTTGCAAGTTTTTTTGAAAAGTAATAAGAACGGTATCATTTTTATATTTTTATACTGAAATCTAGTTCGTACACGAAAATATAAAATCAACTTCTGTCAGGTATTTCTTTCCTCGTTTCGACTATTAATTTTCAACCTTTTTGAGAAATTTTAAGAAAACTAAACTTTGAAATGCTGATATTCAAAGCTAATTTGTGAAAATGTTCCAAATGTTGGCATACGAAGGCGGTCCCAGAAATAACCGACCTAACTACCAAAACACACAAATTTATCATTTTCTTTTTTTATTTTTCAACATAGGATCCTTATAGGTCGATACACTTTTCCCAGCGATGTTCAATAGCTTCGATACCTTTTTTATAATAAGAACTGTGAAGCTCTTCAAAATAGGCATTAACCTCGGACTCCTCCTTTTCATTGTTGACAAATCTTTTTCCTCCGAGCCATTTTTTCAAGTTTGGAAATAAGAAATAATCAGAGGGAGCTAAGTCTGGCGAATAAGGGGCGTGAGGTAGCAATTCAAATTTTAATTCATTAATTTTAGCCATTGCAACGGCAGAGGTGTGAACCGGCGCATTGTAATGATGGAACAGCAAACGCGGTACCCATCTTGCGCATAACTTTTTCATGTGCAATTTTTCGGTCAATATGCGATGTACAGCACTTTTTGAAATGCCTACACATTCAGCTAACTCACGAACTTTCAATCGCCGGTCACTCAATACACATTTTTTAATTTTGGCCACCATTTCTGAAGTGGTCACCCCATTTGGTCGCCCATTACGATGTTCATCTTCGCAGCTACAACGACCTCGCTTAAACTCAGCCACCCAATATTTTATTGTTGTAAACGAGGGAGCAGAGTTACGTAAGGTAGAATCCAGCTCCTTTTTAATATTGGTTGGACTAAGACCTTTTATATGAAAGTATTGTATCACATAACGATGACCAATTTTGTCCATGTTTGCAAATAAATAGCAAGCGTACTCTATTAAAATCGACCAAAAAAAACTGTGCAAGGTAAAGGCACCAAACTTCAAACTTAAGTTTGTAATAGTCGATACTTCCCCTTTTTAATATTTTTTGTGTACATTTTCAAACACTACTGTGCTAGGTCGGCCATTTCTGGGACGGCCCTCGTACTTCACTTAATAGCATTATGCAATATCATTTCATGAATATTTTGAATTTTTGGTCGAAGATGTTGGGGGCCCTCATTTCTGTAGCTCTCTGGTTAGGCATGAGAATGGCAAATAAAGAAAATATTACTTATCCTCAATTTGAATTTTTGGTCGAAATGATTTCTGTTGCTCTATGGTTGGGAGTCAGAATGGGTAAAAAACTATAATTGTGATCAAACTTGAAGCAAATATTTGTATTTTCAAAGGGTTGCAACAATTACTTAGCCAAGCGTGATAGAAATTGATCCCGTGATATATTTAAAAAAAAAACTCAAGATCGACTGAACTCTGAACAATTGGTTTTAATGTTTCACAAGCAAATGCGCTTACATATGGCCCAAGGCCTTCCCTCAAACGTCAGGGTTAAGTGCAGGATTTCGCATGTTTCAGATTCTCATTACACCTCAGATAATCGAACGAGAAAGACATCCTCTCGAAATTTATATACTATTTTATCGAAATCAAAACTTATACAAAGATACATAAATAGATCGAAGGAATAAAAAATCTTTCTGATGTTAGAAAAACGGCGCCAAAAAATTCATAAAAATGCAATGAAATGTATTAAATGAATAAAGTTATCCCAGAGTTGTTCACGGCCTCTACGATTGGGTTTGGGATTAGTAGTCTGTTCTAATTTTGACCCAGCCCCTGCTTTTGAATTCTATGAGACGTCATGGTGTTTGTGCCCAACTTACTGAGTGTAAGAACCCAGGGGTTTTCAACAAATAAATACTTTTTTTAAATAAACCAAATTTAAACTGCAAGCAGATAAAACATCTTCCTAGGACTGCCAACAAATGGCAAGTGTAGTATCTGGGTCTGTCGATGGGCGAAGAATTGAAATGCCTTTTCCATTAGTTCAACATGTCTAAAAATTTTTAGAAAAGGTTCAGTTGAAGTACAGCACAAAACAGCACAGAACAGAAGAAAAATATAAGCAAAATAAAGCAATAAATATATTTTTGTTTTCCTCTGAATAAAAGATATTGCAAGAAGCAAACAATTTCAAAAACAGAGTTTTCCGAACCCATAAACTGTTAACATACAAATGTTATTGACTTGCAAGGGTATTGAAACTTTAGCCAGAATAGCAAGGCATTAATATCGAACCTGGATTTGATGATGGCTGGGTCTATGATCGAAATCCAACTGTTCTTATAAAGAATCTAGATTATAAAATCAAAATAAAAAAAAGGAAAAAAAAAATAGTCCCTTGCACTTTGCCGGCCCTGCTTCACCGAGCGTCAGGCACCAGACTGTGCTCAGTTTCTGCCTTGGGCTTTCTTATATACTACAAAGTATGACCGTACTAGGAAAACACTAAAATACCTAAGTTCAGTGTCCAACAGCTCACAGAGTTGCCACCTGCACAGGAATTTACAGTGTTGCAAAACTCATTCCAGCCATGTCACAGTTTTTGTTAAAAAATGCTTTAAAAATAATTCTTTTTTAGTTTTTAATGAGAGCGCATTGCATTGATCTTAAGCTTTAACTTAACTTAATTAATTAACAGAATTATTATTGCATACAACGAGAAATTTGCTTAGCATTCATGTTTTAAAGAAATAAATAGAAACTATTTTGTTTTAAGCCAGCTTAACTATTTTTTATTGCGTCGCACTAGCATGCGCTTCTTCAGTGTAATGCGGCAGGACTTTTCCACTTAATTGGAGTTACTGCGACTAGTTTCGATTTCTTTGGATTTTTTCATTCTGAAGTAGAAAAATGTATATTAAATATATATAACAAATATTATAATTCAACTTGAAACCAACAAGTCGTCTAGCAGTTTATTAATCTCTTTTTTCCAAATATCTTTAAAGTCATTCGTAAAATTGGTCCAATACTTTTATAACTAACCGGTTGTACACTGGGCCAGGGTGAGAGTGCAGGCTATGAGTGAGAAGTGATAGAATCGCATCGTTTCTAGAAATAGTTCTCGACAATCGTCCAACAATTGAGGTGAGCTGATTTGACTTAGGTCTATGCGATTTCCTCCATCAGTTTAAGAGCTATCTTCATAAATCGAACCACCCGGATCAGATGACTGTAGCATATAGCTGCCATAGGAACGATCGGTCGAAAAACTAGTCTTAGAGAAAAAAACTTTTTTGTTTTTAATGGAAACGCCACCAAAGTACGCATTTCTTAGTTAACTATCCTCTCCCATGATTTCACTAAGTTTGGTCGAAATCGGATGGCTATGGCATATAGCTCCCATAGGAACGATCGGTCGAAAAACTAGTGAGAAATTTTTTTTTGTTTTTAATGAAAACGTCCTTTTTATTGGCATATTCTTATTTTACATACTTTAATACATTTCTACAAAGTTTTATCAAAATCGGATGAAAATAGCATATAGCTGCAGGATGAATGATCGGTCGAAAAAGAAGTTCTAGTGAGAAAAACTTTTTAGTTTTAAATGGGATCGCCTCCAAATTTCGAAATGAACAGTGTATTATGCTTTTCCATGATTTCACCAAGTTTGGTCTAAATCAGACATCTATATAGAACAGATCCAATAGAAAAGTAAGGTTTTTCAGAAGCAAACATTTAGTGTGGGGGTGGTTCGTAGCTTTGCAAATGCGAGGGGGGCGGAGGGAGTTCTGCTTATAAGGTGGTTGGTTGGAAATTTTTTTTTGTATATATGTTTTTAAATGGTCATCATTTAAATTCAAAAGTGTAAGGTATTATCTGAAAAGTGTATTAAAATTTTAAAATCAAAAATGGAAAACTTTAAAATCAAAAGTGCAGACTTTTTGTTTTTAAATTGAAAAGCAATTGGATCAAAAACAAATACGGACCTTGGCAATTTTACCAACGAAAAATGCTACATTTATCTACTTTTTTATACTCTGTACCAGAGGTTAACAGAGAGTCTGTGTAATTAGGCAGCGTGAGCATTCAGCAAAATGAATTTTGGCAGCGACCACAAAATTAAGTTTGACCGCGCGGCCTTCTTTCATTATTCAAAATGATTTAAGGGCACGACTACAAAATGAAACTTGGCCCAACGGTCTAATTTCATTCGGCAAAATTAATTTTGATTGAATTTTCTAATCTTGAATGTATTTTTTATGGCCGATCATAAAATTAAATTTGTTTTTATGAATGATTCTAGGCTACAATCGCAAATGACCATGTGCGGTGTTATCTCATTCGTGAAGTGAATTAAGGCCGCGCGGTCTAATTTCATTTGGATATTGCGGCCTATATTCATTACAAAGAATGAATTTAGACCGCGCGGCCAAGTTTCACTTTGTAAACGCGGCCTTAATTCATTCTGAAAAATGATAGAAGGCCGCGAGGTCTAATTTCATTTTGTGGTCGCGGCCTAAATGCATTTTGCAAAATGCAGTTAGGCCGCCCACCGAGGCATAAATTCACGCGAACTAATTTGCATCCCCCGTACACAGAGCATATTAAGTTTGTACAAAAGTGTCCGTCTGTCTGCACGTAAGAACGCACAGATCTCAGAGATGATGAGAGGATAGACGTTTGGCATGTACGGGACATATGCTTCTTATACTTGCAGGCAGATCAAGTTTATCTTCAATTTTTGCCACGCCCCCTCCCGCCCCCGCAAATTGGAAAAAACATCTTAACAGTTTTATATATAGAAGGTTCTTACCTTTTGGACATATTTAGTAATCAGGATTATTTATCGATCCGCCAATGTTAAAGATCGGATGAACGATAGTCGAGTTATAAGGAGAATAAACAATTTTGGGCAGCACCGGTCGCAACGGTGATGGGCAGCTCTTCACAGGTACAGAGTATGTTATAGTCGGACTTGACCGACTTTCTTTCCTGTTTTTAAATACTAAAGTGCAGAAGTAAGGGTCGCGATTATCAAAACTTTTTTATGAACGTATTGACCTTAACTGCAAAAAAAATTTTTGGTAAAAAACACAAGCAAAACTTCATGCAAAGTTTTGTTGTCGATGCAAAAGCGTGCAAATTTGTTTTTTCATGCTATTCAATATCACATGTTTGATAGCTTACGAGGGCGGTCCCAGAAATAGCCTAACTACTAAAACACAAAACTTTATCAATTTTTCTTTTTATTTTTCAACATAGGATCCTTTTAGGTCGATACACTTTTCCCAGCGATGTTCAATAGCTTCGATACCTTTTTTTTACCCTGTTCCAATTGAAAATGGGAAAAGGGGGATCATGAAGTTGTGCAAAAGTATGTAACAGGTAGAAGGAAGCATTTGCGACCCTATAAAGTATATATATTCTTGATCAGCATCAACAGCCGAGTCGATTTAGCCATGTCCGTCTGTCCGTATGAACGCGTGTTTCTCAGAGACTATAAGAGCTAGAGCCACAAATTTTTGAATGTAGGCAGGTGTATACCCGATTCAAAACGAGTTTGTTTCAGATTTGGAAAATTCCTCCCCCTCCCCCCTTTAAGCGCAAAAAACTGTCAGAGCCACAATTTTGAAGTTAGACCTTCCAAACTTTATATATATCAAATTCTGAAATTCTGAATTCTATTCTGAAAAGATCAGTATGATCGGAAGAAAAACACCGAAGTTATATACGAATCAATTTTGCTTGTGGGAGAGAGAGGGGCCTTGCAGAGGTGTGAACCGGCGTTTTTGTTCTGAAGTCAGCAAACGCGGCACCCATCTTGCGCATAACTTTTTCATGTCCAATTTTTCGGTCAATATGCGATGCCTACACATTCAGCTAACTCACGAACGTTCAATCGCCGGTCACTCAATACACATTTTTTAATTTTGGCCACCATTTCTGAAGTGGTCACCTCATTTGGACGCCCAATACGAAGTTCATCTTCCACTCAATATTTGATTGTTGTAAACGAGGGAGCAGAGTTACGTAAGGTAGAATCCAGCTCCTTTTTAATATTGGTTGGACTAAGACCTTTTATATGAAAGTATTGTATCACATTACGATGACCAATTTTGTCCATGTTTGCAAATCAATAACAAGCGTTCTTAATAGTGAATCGACTAAAAAAAAACTGTGCAAGGTAAAGGCACCAAACTTCAAACTTAAGCTTCTTATAGTCGGTACTTCCCCTTTTTATTTTTTTTTGTGAACGTTTTCCAACACTACTGTACTAGGTCGGCCATTTCTGGGACGGCCCTCGTATATTATGCCAATGACTTTTCTTTAGTTGTCTTTTGCGATTGTTTTCCTAACCATTGGGATTTTTTCTAACAAATTACTAAAAATGATCGATTTTCAAAAACATTTTTGTTTTTGAGTCCTAGACTTGGAAAATCTCACTCTGTGGGACGGACAGATTAAAGGAGGGACAGACGAACATATCTGTATTGACGCGGCTGTTGATTCTGATCAAGCTTATATATACTTTAAAGTGTCGGAGATGCTTCCTTCTGCCTGTTACATACTTTTGCACAAACGCGCTTTTTCTAAGGCTTGTTTCATCCAGCCAAACATGAAAAATAATTGAAAGCAGTGGCGTTGGCGGGTTAATCCCCCCACCTGAATATATATTTTCATGCAAAATACTAGACTTAGGAAGAAACGAATAAAGGAAAATTTTCAATAAGAAATGTTTCGCTGGTTCGAGTCTCGAAGTGAAACCCTCCCGACTTCAAAAAGGTAGAATTGTTTAATGTATATAATTTTGACCTCGCTAGGCGGGACCCAGGAATTGATATTAGACCTATGGCTTTTTTGGAAAAAATTCTTAGAATTTACCGTAGATTACGTTTCTGCTATAAGCTTTGTTAATATTTTCTCATCCATACAAATTGACCGTCCCTAATGCCCATTGATTGCCCATCTTTGGACATAATCTTCAGAGAAAGTACTTACTAAGGCCCGATTTCTCAAAGGTTACGGTTGGCCAACCGCCAGTCAAATTTGTTCCTCCAGTTGACAAGCAGACAAACCATTCGGATTTCTCAGCAGCAGTTTCATCCGATTTCGATAAGTTTCTATCGCTGCATTAGGGTGACCAGAAACTGTTTAACCAATCGACCGAATCATCTGTGTTGGTTTGTTTTATTTTTATGATATTGGTTATTGCTGGTCATTGTTGATTAAAATTAAAGTTGAATAAAATTAAAATTACGATGATGAATGAATGTGATGGTGCAAAAAGACCTAGAGGGAAAAACTTTTCGGTGGCTGAGGAGCATTTGCTGGTGGACCTTATTGAGACCAAGAAATACGTCTTGGAGAACACGAGGAGTGATTCCATTACTTGGAAGCAGAAGGCCAAGGTTTGGCAGAGGCTTGCAGATCAGTTTGCTGCTCAAGCCGGAATTCATCGCCCTTGGAAAGCCTGGCATAGATACGCAGCGCCACCAAGAGTTTGGTCTCTGATAGCAATGCATGATTCCTGTTAACAATCCGAGTCTTGATAAATTGAATCGCAATTTTAGTTAATTTTTTACCTGTTAGATTGAGAAGACACTTGATCTCTAATCCTAGCAAGAATTATTTTAGTTGTTGATTTTGTCAACCTGAATCGTTGAACAAATTTGGCATCATCCAAATCAGTAAAGTAATTAGGCCTCTTCTTGTACTCTCTGGCATTATTTATTCGTTGCTCTGCCTCTTCAAATTCCATTTCCATTGCGTGGAGTTGAAAAATTCGTTTATTCATGAACATTTTGTAGCGGCAAATCTATACATCTACATATATAAAAGTGAAAGTATGTTTGTATGTTTGTCCCTTATGGGCGTCTAAACCGCTGAACCGATCTTCACAAATTTTTCACAGTAAGTTCATGTCGATCAGGAAAGTGTCATAGGCTATGTCTCATGTCTGTGAAATGGTCCAAAAACCGCGAAATTTGCAAAATTATACCGTTCATTCGATTTCAATGGAAATTTGGGAATGGTTGAACGCTTGCCTGGAAGGTTCTAAGTTGAAAAAATTTTGCGGGAAACGGTCCAAAAACCGCGAAAATTGCAAAATGTACGTTTTCGCTAAAATTTTGGAAAATTGATCGACGCTTGCCCGGGAAGGTTTCCAAGTAGAAGAAACCGCGAAAATTGAAAAATCTTCGTTTGTTATAAAACTTTGGAGAATGTTTAGACGCTTGCGCGTAAAGGATTCTGATTTGAAGAAATAGGCGGGAAACCAAAAACTATACCGTTCATCCGATTGCGTTGAAATTTTGGTCAATGGTTAGACGCTTGGCCGCGAAGGTTTCGAAGGTCCAGAAATCGCGAAATTCGCAAAACTATACCGTTCATCCGATTGCAATCAAACTTTGGGGAATGAATTGAAAGCTTGCTCGGGAGGGTTTCTAAGTTGAAGAAATTTGCAGAAAATTGTCCAAAAGCCGCGAAAGTTAAAAAATTTGCGTTTTCGGTAAATCTTTGGATAGTGGTTCGATGCTTGCCCGGAAAGGTTTCCAAATAGAGGATAAGGGCGGAAAATGTTCGATTTTGATGAAGCTTTAAGGAATGGTTGCACGCTTGCCCGGGAAGGTATCTAAATTCAAGAATTGGGCCGGAAATGGTCATAAAAACGCGAAATTTCAAAAACTATACCGTTCATCCGATTGCCATTAAACTTTGGGCAACGCTTGCCCGAGAAGGTTTATAAGGTCTAAAAATCATAAAGACGTGTACCATATATAGAGAAAAAGATGGAACGGTTCAAGATGTTTATACTAATAAAAGTTTCATAGCCTGCACTAGATTAAATATAATCGCTCTTTTAAGATTCATTAGAACCCGGGCGACGCCGGGTGTTCAGCTAGTAATAATATAAACAAAGCAAGTGTTGTTGCCAGCTGTTTGTATATCGATAAAATATATCGATAATTCCATCGTCACTGAGCTCTCGGTTAACTTTAACCAGTGCTCGAGCAGCGGTTAAGTCTGTTCCTCCAGTTGCGTCACACCCAGCAAGAGACACGCAAATTCGGTTAAACTGCCTGTTAAGTTGACTAACCGCACATTGAGAAATCGGGTCTTAGTAAGTAAGAGTAAAATTAGCTTGTCAAGATGACACAGCCCCAAAGGGCCAAAGCCGAGCCTCTCTCAATCTCTTGGCTTGTGCGCTTCTAATTTTTAGCACAAGAAAAAGGGACCTACAGTTTAACGCCGTATCCGAACGGCAGTTTGAGAAGCTTTTCATGGCTAATTACTGCAATGCTGGCGCCAACAGCAGAGAGGTGTGGCCGGGTGTAAAGTTTATTCAAAGAAAAAAACTTTTCATTAGATGTTCCGAGGCGGGATCGAACCCACGACCCCCTGCACAGCAGTCGCGCACAGCAGTTTTAGCGATAAGACTGTCGACCGTCATTCCAAATCTAGCATTAAGATACTATCATACAACATAGCGGGGCAGAAATAAGCTCATCTCAAAACAGTTTTTCAACTTCATAAATAAGCACGATCTTATATTATTATATGAAACTTTTATTGAGGCAAACTTCGAAATTTACGAAAACTATTTCCCGGACTTCGAACTATTTTGGACTCCCGCCACGCGGGTGGCTAGCAGAGGTCGCGCAAGCGGGGACCACCTGTATGGAATTAAATCCCAGCTGAAGAAATCCCATCTGATAAGACAGTAATGTTGACGGCAAAATAATAAAAAATCTACGGCCGGTAAACGGCAGAACAGCTGGGGATCCAAATGGAGACTTAACTTTCATCAGAGGACAGGCCCATTCAACAATAGACTACTGTTTGATTGATTCATTTTGATCACATGCCTCTCGTAGTCAATGCGGGGCTGAGATGCGAGCAACGTACCCAGGAAGAAGCCAACGTCTTACTGCCAAAACTCAAGTGGAAAAAGCATCTCGCTCAGCGTTTCGCGGTAAACCTGGACGACCGGCTCACTAACAGCAGTCACCACCCGACGTTGACCGTCGAAGATATCACCGAGTGTATATCCCAAGCAGCGCAATGTATGCAGCACGTCCAAACATCATCCTACAACAGGGGCCGGCAGCTTGCTATCTCGCGTATATAGGAAAATTCTCAAAGCAGCGCTGCTCATACACGCATAGTATAATCTGTATAAGCGCCGCTGCGTTGCTTGCTTTCCTACGCCGCGACGCAGTCGTTGCTACTGAAATTGAGAGCAATTTTTGAGCTGCTCTCACACACACCAATGCATTGCAATGCAAAAATGTAAATGTATTTCTTGCCTCCCTCTGTCCTACAAAGACCCATGGTTCGATAGAGCCGGCAGCTTGCTATCTCGCGTATATAGGAAAATTCTCAAAGCAGCGCTGCTCAAACACGCATAGTATAATCTGTATAAGCGCCGCTGCGTTGCTTGCTTTCCTACGCCGCGACGCAGTCGTTGCTACTGAAATTGAGAGCAATTTTTGAGCTGCTCTCACACACCAATGCATTGCAATGCAAAAATGTAAATGTATTTTTTGCCTCCCTCTGTTATAGAGCAAGGGTGCCCAGAACGAGCTTACCAGCGCGTAAAAACCAATACACATACACCAAATATATTTCAAGCACCCAGCCAACCAGCATGCGAGCATTTTGCGAGACAATCGCAGAATGCTCACAAACGAGCTCGCATGTAAGTAAGGAATGAGAGTTCATTCTTATTATCGCAGAGCACTCGCAAGAGAGCTCAGAAGCGAGCCAGCATGTGAGCATTTTGCGTAATTACGAAAAATAACGAGTTTGGGACCAAAGCGCACTGTAAAAATATTGAAAAAATATAGACAATGTTAAAAAACTCAAAAATTAAAAAACAAAATAAAAAAAAAAAAAGAAAAAAATGTTTTAATTTAATGCCTAGAGTTTGATTCGAACCCATAACCTCGCCGTTGCAAGGCAAATGTCTTGCCATTCGATCACCTGGGCGTGTTGATTTCATTCTTCACTGTCATTTCGCCACTGTCACGCGCGACCCGATTGTATCGGTGAGCGTTAAGATGTCAGTCATTTGTGTAGACTGCCGCGGTCCTGAGTTCGAGTCCCCCAGACAAGGTGAGTCGGCGGGGCCGGGTGGGGCGACACTACGGGCTAACAAATAATTTTTTTTTTATTTTAAATAAAAAACAAATATTTCAAATTACTCGCAAGTACTATCAAAAAAGTCTCGCAAAAGATACCGCTTAAAGCTACGCTAACCGTATTGCTTGCGACTATCGTAAATGATACTTTCACTGCCACAAACTGAACGACACATGAATCATTTTACTATCATTTCCCGACCCGTATGCGAGAGTTTTGCCGGGTTAACTCACGCAATTCACTCGCTTGGGATATCGTTTGCGAGCGTTTGGTTGGCTGGGTTGCCATCCGAAGAGCAAAACTAAATAAAGCACCGGGGACCGATTGCATATCAATGAAATTCTACAAGCATGTCTCTAACAATTGCATTCACAAGATTACGAAAACATTTAACGAGAAAACATTAAGGAGAGTGAAATATTTCCCTTATTCAAAAAAGGCAACCCTTTGGAAGCGGAAAACTATAGGGGTATTTCCTGTCAAAATACCATAAGCAAGATCTTCACGTCAATTTTGAATAAGAGACTAACAGAATGGGTGGCTACTAATGGAAAGTTAAGCGAGTTTCAATTTGGGTTTCGGAATGGATACTCAACAGTCGACGCGATTTTTGTGCTGTCCTCAATAGCTAAAATTTTCCTAGCTGAAAAGAAAAAATTATATTGCGAACTGGCTTCTCCCTCACGCGAGCCAAGACTGAAGCGTCACTTTATTTGTCTTTTGCGCGGCAGCGCTCCTACAACCAGTGTTGACAAACATATTCTTAAGCTAATATTTACAATGTTGGACAACGTCAGTCTTATTCTAATTACACGATAGTTTTAAATATTAATATTGCACATACTTATGACTACTTCCCTTAGTACTACTACAATATATATGTTTTGTAGAGTTCCGAGCTGCCTTCGACAAAATCAATTGAACCAAATTGCTATATAAGCTCCAAAATCTAAACGTCTCAACCAAATACACCAATATCCTCAAAAGCAAAACGTTAAAAAAAAAAACAAATAAACTACTACTACTACTGCCCATTCCGAAAGAAAGTAATGAGTACAGGCCGATTTCCATCTTACGTTTCATTTAAAAAATTTTCGAGCAATTGATTTACACACAAATAGCAGTTTTTTTTATAGATAACACTCTACTGAACGATAATCAACATGGTTTTCGTAAGCCGCGTAGCTGTATCACTGCGATACTTAAGGTGACTGAAGATATTAGAAGAGAAGTCGACAAAAGCCATGCTGCTTTCCTAACTCTACTGGACTGCAGCAAGGCATTTGACACCGTAGATCACCGAATTCTATGCACTAAACTAGAAAGACTATATTTCTTCCACCACTGCTAATAAATTAATGCTATCATACCTAACTGGTCGAATTCAAGCAGTCGTAACCTCTTCACAGACCTCGTCATTTTTAATAACAAATCGTGGAGTTCCTCAAGGCTCAGTTCTTGGACCATTATTATTTTCAATTTATGTGAATGACCTACCCAATGTACTGTCAAAATGCGATGTCCAAATGTATGCTGACGATCTACAAATCTATATGAGTCGTCCGGTTAGCGAAATATCTGAATGTATTAATGTTTTTAATAGTAAAGTAAGTAAAATCGGCTTGTCAAGATGACAACAGCCCTAAGGGGCCAAAGCCGAGCCTCTCTCAATCTCTTGGCTTGTGCGCTTCTAATTTTAGCACAAGAGAAAGGGACAGTTCAACGCCGAATCCGAACGGCAGTTTTTGAGAGGCTTTTCATGGCTAATTACAGCAATGCTGGCGCCAACAGCAAGAGGTGTGGCCGGGTTAGATGTTCCGAGGCGGGATCGAACCCACGACCTCATGCTCAGCAGTCGCGCACACTAACCGCTGAGTCACTCCGGCCAATGGGCTAGAAAAAATGGACTCCACATCAACCCGTCGAAGTCCAAGTGCATGGGTCATTTATAAAAATAAGCTCAACACAAGCAACTTGCCGAAACATAAAATAAATAATTCTTTTATTGACTATGTAGACCGTGCTAGGAACCTAGGTATTACTTTTAATTATAAACTTACATGGAACGATCATATTAATTGCTTAATTGGTAAAACTAACAGTCACCTTCGCCAGCTTAGACTCATCCGAGACTTCATGCCAATAAAGACTAAGCTCACAATTGTAAAAACTTACCTTATTCCAGCATTGTTTTATGGGATTGAAGTTTTCGGAAAAAGTAATGCTGTAAGCAAGCAAAAACTTAACGTAGCCTTTAATAATATTGCCAGATTTGTTTTTAATAAGAAGCCTACTGACCATATTTCGACATACGCAGCACAAATCTTTTACATGGAGCTGAATTCCTGGATAGATTTGCGAACATTAATACCAATTCACAAAATAATTACAACCAGGGAACCAGTCTATCTCTACGAATTGTTAAGCTTTGCAGGCTCCAGAAGATCAAACAATCTTACAGCAGTCCGAAATAGGCTATCTTGTAGTGATAATCACTTCTTTGCATGTGCTGACTTTGGAATATGCTGCCCAATAATATTAAAGCAATTAGGAGTGTACCGCTATTTAAACGAAACATAATAACTCATCTTAAGCCTAATTAGTTATAATCTAATAATAAATATCAAAAATCTACTTATTGTTTAATACAATTTTCAATCGAATAATTTGAAATAAGAATTCTTGTGTCAAAAAGTTAATTGTTAGGTCCAACAACATCTGTTCTAATACCAAATATTGTGCTATTGTGACTAATGTTAGTAATTTAAGTAACTCCGATTACTTCAGCGTTAGGAAGAAGGTTAAGAAATACAAAATGTGCACAGTTACAGTACAGGTTTTAACCTGTAAAGCTAGGATGCATTTTAATAAATATTCAAGTATTGGTGATTTTTTTTAATTTCGCTTTCAATTCTATTTATTTTGGTTGTTTTTTTCTTCTCGACTTCTCAACTATTTTGCTGATTTTCCAAAATTTCCAGCGAAAAATGCAATTTAAAATCAATTTGACGTTTGTTATGCCATTTAGTTGAGCTCTTCGTTTTTGTGGTCCTGTTTGCCATGTCCCATTTTCGATAAGCGCGACCAGCAAATAAATTTATGGCCTGGTCCACATAGTTTTGGCCTGGCCAACAAACAAATTTTTCCTTTTTTTGTTGGCATAAAATTGTAAAATGCTAGCGAGCCCACAACATTATAGCAGTGGCAATTGTTCGACTGGGCAGCCACAGAAAACTTTGGCTGGCCCATAAATTATATGTGGAAAATTATTATATAAACGGCTAGTGTCGAACCGTCGAAAAGAAATTGGCGAAGAGCCAAGCCGAGCACTGAAAGAGAGCGAGAAAGCTGGGTGCCAACTATTGGCAAAAGTTGTTAAGCAAATTATGGCCTGGCACAAAAATATTTGAAACTGTTACGCTCAAGTTGCATGCAGATGTGGAAAGCAGCCAGAATGCTGATGGCAGGGCGAGACGCAGAGGCAGATGCTCAAGTGGGAGGGCCAGTTAAGTGCAGCTGGTCGAATGAAATTATCAGCATAGTGGGAGTCGTAGTTTTCTGACCAGAAAATGGTCAAAACTTTTGACAAATGTCCAAAAAGTATTTGCTTTAAATATTTTCAAGCTATTAAATATTTAAGCGGAATATGTGGTCTACATACATATAAGTTCAGCAATAAAACCACACGCTATTTCGATGGTAGAACCTGTACTAAATCAGCTTTTATAGTGCAATTTTCACCAAGAATAATATTGTATAAGTTTTTTTTGTCGGACATAATGCACAATATTTAATTGAAAATCTTTGAATAATACAAAAGTTGTTTTACCTATATCATTGGGAAATGTCCAATATACAACGAGTTAAGATGGATTAATTTCAAATCAATCTAAAAAAAACATTATAGTCCCGAAGCCGTGACGAAACTGTGAAAGTATGGACAACAGAAACTAAGGTTTTTTCTCAAACATTGAACACTGGTTGTGAACGGGTGTGGCTCAGCGGCTAGTGTGTGCGCCCGCTGTGCATCTAATGAAAAGTGTTTTCTTTTAATAACTTACACACCCGGTCACTAGCTGTTGGCGCCAGCTTTGAAGTAACTAGCCATGAAAAAGCTTCTCACACTGCCCTTCGGATTCGGCGTTAAACTGTACGTCCCAAGTAGTCAATAGATTGAGCGGAGCTCGCCTTTGGCCTTTTGGGCTGTGGCAAGACAAATATTATTATTATTTTACATTTGGACAGAAAGGAAAACTGATCAGAAAAATTTAAAAACGTCGTTGTCTTTGGCTTTTCACGTGTCAAATTCAGTACTCAGGAGCCTTTGGGTGCTCTAAGTCCATTTCTGGCATTATTTTTCTAGTCGGTGGGGAGGGGGACGACTTATGGAGGGGAACAAAAGCTATCTGCACTAAACTTTGCACGAAGTCTTTTGGTACATAGACGCTGCACATTTGTCGGAACCGGCCGGATCGGATGACTATAGCATATAGCTGTCATAGGAAAGATCGGTCGAAAAACTAGTTCTAGTGAGAAAAACTTTTTGGTTATCAATGGAAACGCCTCCAACCTTAGTTTGCATGATTCCACAAAGTTTGGTCAAAATCGGGCATCTATATAGTATAGCTGTCATAGAAAAGTTAAAAGTTGTCTTAGAAAAACTTTTTTGTTTTCAGTGGAAATGTCCTCAAAATTGGCATTTATTTACTTGGTATGCTATCAACTAATTCTACAAAGTTTTGTCATAATCGGATGACCTTAGCAGTTACTAGGGCTTTAAAACTTACACGCTGAAGCGTGCTGCTGATTCTGACAAATGAACATTTGGTCACATATCTAACCACTCCTGAATCTAAAATGAGTCGCACCAAAAATTTTTTATCAGGTTTCACTGAGTTCTACACTTCTATTGATGCCCAAAAAAGCACTTCCATTTTTGGTCACGTTCATGTAGCTTTTTGGTTGGCTTTATCTTGGAACAAGCACTACGTCTGCTACCAACTTTACCACAAAATAAAGTGCTTCGAAAGAGCTATACGTTAAAGTGACAGACAAAAAAAAATTGCTTAGATTGACTTTTATTCTGCTTTAATGCTTCATGGAAATACCCTTATATATAAAATTGTTCGACCTGGCTCACTCATTCAATCACTGGTGACCCAAACCAATAAGAGATCGGAAGCTGAATTTTATAGAGTAGCTTGATCATATGCTAAAAGGGAGTACAAAAAAGCGGTTTTGGAAAATTCAGTCGCGAAATGAGGAAAATTCGCAAAAAACTTTCGAATGCAACTTTTTTTTTATCCGATCGGGCTCAAACTCATTTTTAAAGATCTATATGAAAATTCAAAAAATTCTGCATACCAGTCTTGTTGAAAATCTACCCCCATGGTGGAAATTGATGGGTAAAGGTTGTGTGGGTTGATTTTCAATGAACCACAAACCAGTCCAAATATAAATACAAAATAAATTATACAAATAAATAGAAGAAATTATATAAAATTTTTACAAATTGGTTGATTGCGAAGCAGCAACACCAAGAACGTGCTGAAGAAAGGAAGGTGGAAAAGATGAGAAGAATGTGGAGATGGAAGTGGAGAAGGAAGTGGAGAAGGAATAGGTGAAGGAGAGGAAGAAGTAACAAGTAATTCAAAAAACCGTGAAACTGACAAAAACTATACCGCTCTTCCGATTCATATGAAACTTTGGGGATTGGTTGGACGCTTGCCCGGGAACGTTCTAAGTTGATGAAATGGGCGAAAAGTGGTCAAAAAACCGCGAAATTTGCAATCATTTTCGAGTTAATGTTAAAGAAATTGGCGGGAAATGGTCAAAAAACCGCGAAATTTGAAAAAATTAAACCGCTCTTCGATTGGTTGGACTGGAGGAAATTGGTCCAAAAACCGCGATATATGCAAAATTTTTGATTTCGCTGAAACTTTGGGGATTGGTTGGATGCTTGGAAAGCTTTCTAAGTTGAAGAAATGGGCGGGAACTGGTCCAAAAACCGCGAAATTCGCAAAGTTATACAGTTCTTTCGATTGCAATGAAACTTCGGTGATTGGTTGGACGCTTGCCCGGGAAGCTTTTAAAGTTGAAGAAATGTGCGGAGAATGGTCCAAAAACTGCGAAATTTGCAAAATTATACCGCTCTTCCGATTGGTTATAGGGAAATGATCCAAAAACCGCAATATTTGCAAAATTTTTTATTTCGGTGAAACTTTGGGGATTGGTTGGACGCTTTCAGGAAGGTTGAAGGTATGGTTGGAGAAATAATGGAAAATGTCCCAAAATGTGTGTTCACGTCCATATCTAATTTTTGGGCCGATCTTTTTTAAATTGCGTTTGTAAGCTTCAATTTTCAAAAGTACACCACCAGTATCGGTAATAACAGGTGAGACTTTATTTATTACTGATACCGATATCGGTTTAAATAGGTTTAAATAAAGATTGAGTTATAAATTCAGTTGTTCGAAAATTTTTACATTTCTTTTTTTGATTTTTGGCCTATGGTAGCCACTGTGCGGTGGTTGAGATGAGTTGAATTGTGCTTATTTCAAGAACATTCGGAGCATTTGTTCTCAAAAAGAACATTCTGTTCCTATTTTAAGATTAAGAAATTTTATTGTCTGAGGACCTGTTTATACGCTGTGTACAGGTATCACAATAATGCTCGTCATTGGATTCCTTGACTGCGGAACACCGTTCATGGAACCTTTAAAACTATACATTTCCAACCTCGGGGGTTTAGTAGTCACTGCTTGGATTACAACCTCGGTTTTCGAATTTCTGGCGGTCAGTTTCCATTCTTGTTTGAACTTTAAAATATTTAATTAAATTTCTGGTGAATTTCAGGAAATTCAGGAAATTAAGAAATATTCGGCCTAATTTTTTTCACATAGAAAAAAATATTGTCAATATCAGTTTGATAATGGCTGGTCAATTTGATATTTTGTCAAACAATATTATTTTCATATCATTTCTAAACTATAAAATGTAATTTTGACCATGAAGAGAAAGGTGCGATTAGAAATTGAATAGAAGGAAAGAGACAAATAGTGTTACATTTCAAAACTTCACGCAACCTAACGCAGTTCGATCTATTTTCCCGTCTACCTTATGACCTTTATGATGTGGCTCGGGATTTTTCCAAAAGTGTGATTTTGTCGAACTGTCGACTTTAGCAAAATGTCCTAATATATTACAAAGAGAAAAAAATTCGTTCTAATTGTACCAAAATCGTGACCACTTGGTGATGATAGTCTGCTAGGCCCTTTTTTTTCTCGTTTCATGAACATATGTTCACATTATGCCATGAACATTTTTTTCTCTCATAATCAATTTGGGTTTGTTTCAAGAACATTTTGTGCTTGGTTAATGAACATTTTGGGCTTGTTTCAAACACATTTTGTGCTTGGTTCATGCACAATTTGGGCTTGTTTCAAGAAAATTTTGTGCTCGAACACAAATTTATCATGGTGTGGGGGTCTCGCCACCCGGCCCGGACTCACCCCCACAAAACACTTGCCTTGCAACGCGTGGTCATGGGTTCGAGTCCCATTCAAGGCTTTAAATAAAATAATTTTTTTGTTTTTTTTTCAAATTTTTGTTTTATTTTTGTTGTTTCTAACATTGTCTATATTTTTTCAATATTTTTTACAATGCACTTTGGTCCCTAACTCGATTTTTTTGTCAAAATCATCCAAATTTAATGGACATTAATTTATTAGCACAACTTGTTCTCCTTTCGTGAGTTTTTTTTGCTTTCACGCTAATTAATATCTCTTTGGGGACTTTAATCATTAAAATTTTAAAATATTTACTTTTTCATGAACATCTTTTTTGTTTTTATGACCCACCGCTAATTTTTTATGAACGAAAAAAACAGACAGAAAACAGAAAATCTGACGATTTTTTAGCGTCATGTTTATCTCTGTGTAGCTTATTTTGGGCCATTCTAGTCCATACTTTTTTCTTGGTGTACTTAGCGAAAAATACAGTGTGTAGTGTGTGGTTAGCATATAGGAATTACACGACATTTCCTATATTTCTTTATTGGGTTAAAATGATATAAAATGTCAAAGTAATCTTAAAATATGTTCGATTTTATATGTTCGAAATATCAACTTGATATTTCGACAAGGTCACTTTCAAATTTATCATATCGGCTTTGTAATGATATGATAAAATAAAACACTGAGCTCCAGATAATACCATTTTTATCTGTGCATAAATGAATGATGATGGTGTTTCGTGCGTGAATTGAAAATCAGTATCTATCTCCTAAGTATTGTACATCGATATGTGTATTTCCACAGAAAAGTCCACCGAGACCAAATAATTAAAATTACTTAAAACACTATGTTCACACTATGTATTTTTATAGGGAAAAAATTAAAATAAACTAAAGTAAGCAAATCTTATAATAATGCATTATCCATTTCGAGATTTTCAAAAGAAAATTCGGTTCAAAAAGCTTTTATTTGGTTGCCAATGATTTCTTTTGGATGATATATCAGACATTTGCACTCTTTGTAAGACGTTGCGAACTCTTCTTCGATCGAAAAATCCTAAGAAAGCAGTGCTTGACTGCGGAAAGCATTCGACTTACAAAATGTGCGGGCAATTATTAACTTTGAATGAATTCTGTATGAAAAGCTCTGCACATACAAATGAGTTATACCTAAAGCCAACAGACTCGGTTTAAAATTTCTCCAGCGATTTCTACTCAACTTGGTAGACTTGTCGCACACAAGTTCTGAAGTCTTCTGCAAAATACAGTATTCCGTTATTAAAGTGTTTAAAAAAACATTCTCAAATTTTACCCCAATTCTTACAACTGTATTTTTTTGGATCCAAGAAACCAAATATATGTAACCTAACAACAAAAACAACTTGTAAAGAAACATATTGCAATGATGAATGAACATGTTATTGAAAACTCATATATATAAAATTGGCACACGACTTTATTGCTACTTTTGACATAGACTGTATAAAAAATCTAATGTATTAAAGTTTTTGAAAAACTATCTTTGTAAAGAACTTAAAAATGTCACATTTGTTGTATTAGCTGTTCCTGCTGCACAAGTATCAGTCGAGCGCGCTTTATCTAAGGTTGGTTTCTAGCCAAAAAAACAGAAAAGGTAAAAATTAAATGAAAGACATATTAATAACACCGGCACACAAAAAAAAAAATTGGAATGTACTTGTGACCAGACCTACCTACCGACATGTTTTCCGACCCGCTGAATCTGAATTTCAAGTCCGTTTGGCCCGGTTTTGAGTAAAATGTAAAAAACCTAAAAAAAGGCCAAAATTTGCAAAAAACTACTGTCACAGCAATGAACAAATTTTTGTGGACCCGGCTCACGTATGATTTTTGTGTATTTCAAATAACTGAATCTAAGTCTAAAAGTTAATTAAAAAAAGTTAATTAAATTAAAAAAACGAAAAACCCAAAAAAATAGCAATAAATCATGAACAATTGAAGTATTCGAAATAAAAATTTTTTGGACTCAAATTAAGTATGATTTTCATGTCCTTTGTTCCGCTGATTTTAAATCTGAAGTTTTCTTGCCCCCTTAACGTTTTAAAATTTAAAAAATCCCAAAATAAACCAAAAAAATCGGGAAAAGTTCAATTAAAAAAATATAGGGAAAGTTAACTTCGGCTTTGTATACGGTTTTGTATACCCTTGCAGCTTCCATTGATAAGAAAAAAGTTTTTCTAAGACTACTTTTTGGACATAACTTTTCTATGGGATTTATACTATAAAGATGTCTGATTTCTATTAAACTTGGTGAAATCATGGAAAGGCATAATACACTGTTAATTGCGAAATTTGGAGGCGATGTCATTTAAGACAAAAGTTTTTCTAACTTGAACTTCTTTTTCGACCGATCATTCATACTGCAGCTATATGCTATAGTCATCCGATTTTGACCAATCTTTGTAGAAATGTGTCCAAAGTAAATAAAATAAGTGTATGCCAATGATAAGGACGTTTTCATTAAAAAAAAAAAAGTTTTTCTCACTAGAACTAGTTTTTCGACCGATCGTTCCTATGGGAGCTATATGCTATAGTCATCCGATTTCGACCAATCTTTGTAGAATTGTGTAAAAGTGTATAGATTAAGTGTATGCCAATGATAAGGACGTTTCCACTAAAAACAAAAAAGTTTTTCTCACTAGAACTAGTTTTTCGACCGATCGTTCCTATGGGAGCTATATGCTATAGTCATCCGATTTCGACCAATCTTTGTAGAATTGTGTCAAAAGTAAATAAAATAAGTGTATGCCAATGATAAGGACGTTTTCATTAAAAACAAAAAAGTTTTTCTCACTAGAACTAGTTTTTCGACCGATCGTTCCTATGGGAGCTATATGCTATAGTCATCCGATTTCGACCAATCTTTATAGAATTGTGTAAAAGTATATAGATTAAGTGTATGCCAATGATAAGGACGTTTCCACTAAAAACAAAAAGTTTTTCTCACTAGAACTAGTTTTTCGACCGATCGTTCCTATGGCAGCTATATGCTATAGTCATCCGATTTCGACCAAACTTAGTGAAATCATGGGAAAGGATAGTAAACTAAGAAATACGTACTTTGGAGGCGTTTCCATTAAAAACAAAAAAGTTTTTCTCTTTAAGACTTGTTTTTCAACCGATCGTTCCTATGGCAGCTATATGCTATAGTCATCCGATCCGGCCGGTTCCGACAAATGTGCAGCGTATTTGTACCAAAAGACTTTGTGCAAAGTTTGGTGAGGATAGCTTTAAAACTGACGGAGGAGATAGCATAGAAACAGACGGACAGACGGACAAGGCTAAATCAACTCAGCTCGTCGTGCTGATCAAGAATATATATACTTTATGTGGTCGGAGATGCTTCCTTCTATACGTTACAAACATCCGGACAATTTTATAATACCCTCTGCAAGGGTATAAATATGAAAAAATAAATCTATATAATATGATTAAATACTTTTCTTGTATTTTTCATGCATAAAATACAAGTTAAGAAATTGAAAACATTAAAAATTGTAATATCTATAAATAATGACGTATATAAAGAGTATAAAGAGAACGATTTTCAACTGTTCTTCGTTGGTATCGAAATCTTTTGTTCTCAAACGATCTACGCAGTGGATTTTTGTCCAGCAAAAATCTGCCATCGTATTAATATTCCCATTTCCTTGATATCTAGTCTCCATTTCACTTATGTCTTGGTGGAATCGTTCTCCCTGTTCTTCACTGTAGTCTCCAAGATGTTCAGGAAACTGATCAATGTGAGAATCCATGCAGTGTGGTTTGAGGTTCATAAAGCAACCTAATTTTCTTAAATTTGTCACCAATTCTTCCACTAACTTCCTGTAGTTTTCGCTTTTTTTATTTCCTAAAATGTTTTGAGACACATTTTTGATACTTACCAAGTAAAATTTGCATCCTGAAGTTCGAATTTGGGGTCCATCAAAAATTCCTTCTTTTAATTTTGCATCACTTATCCCAGGAAATGTTTTTTTCAAGTACTGGAAACAATTACCATTTCGTCCAAAGCTTCGACATACTGTTTAATGTGACCTAGCTTGATGTGAAGTGGTGGTAACAGATATTTTAAAGTCGGAATCAATGGTGCTCGTATAACATTATGCGTACCTAGATTGAATTTCGCTCTTGTTGGCCATTCCTTCTTCACATAGTGATTTTCCCTATCTCTGCTATCCCACAAACATAGATAGCAGGGATATTTTGTGAATCCCGATTGTTGACCTAAAAGAAGCGTTGCAATTTTCAGGGCCCCACAAATTCTCCATTGATGTTCGGAATACTTTATTTTATCCAATACTTTGCGTAAGTTTTCGTAGGTCTCTTTAATGAACCTCAAACTACACTTCATGGATTCTCACATTGATCAGTTTCCTGAAAATCTTGGAGACTACAGTGAAGAACAGGCAGAACGATTCCATCAAGTCATAAGTGAAATGGAGACTAGATATCACGGAAATGGGAATATTACTATGATAGCAGATTTTTGTTGGACACTTAAAGGGGATACTCTCAGAGATAAAAACAAACGGAAGAAAAATCCACTGCGTAGATCGTTTGAGAACAAAAGAGTTCGATACCAACTAAGAACAGTTTGAAATTCGAGAAAATCGTTCTCTTTATACTAGTAAGTAAGTAAAAGTAAAATTAGCTTGTCCAGATGACACAGCCCCTAAAGGGCCAAAGACGAGCCTCTCTCATTCTCTTGGCTTGTGCGCTTCTAATTTTAGAACAAGAGAAAGGGACCTACAGTTTTACGCCGAATCCGAACGGCAGTTTTTGAGAAGCTTTTCATGGCTTTTACTGCAATGGTGGCGCCAACAGCAAAGAGGTGTGGCCGGGTGTAAAGTTTTATTTAAAGAAAAAAACTTTTCATTAGATGTTCCGAGGCTGGATCGAGCCCACAACCTCATGCACAGCGGTCGCGCACTCTAGCCGCTGAGCCATCTGGCCACACAAGTTATACGTTATTATCTATAGATATTACAATTTTTATACCCTTGCAGAGGGTATTATAAAATTGTCCGGATGTTTGTAACGCATAGAAGGAAGCATCTCCGACCACATAAAGTATATATATTCTTGATCAGCACGACGAGCTGAGTTGATTTAGCCTTGTCCGTCTGTCCGTCTGTTTTATGCTATCTCCTCCGTCAGTTTTAATGCTATCTCCTCAAACTTTGCCAAAGTCTTTGGTACAAAACGCTCATCCGTCGGACCAGAACTTTGCACAAAAGTCTATTCTGTGAGAAAACTTACGTCCTTATCTGGCACATTTGTCGGAAAGATTGGCCGAAATCGGATGACTATAGCATATAGCTCCCATAGGAACGATCGGTCGAAAAACTAGTTCTAGTGAGAAAAACTTTTTTGTTTTTAATGGAAACGTCCTTATCATTGGCATACACTTATTTTATATACTTTTACACAATTCTACAAAGATTGGTCGAAATCGGATGACTATAGCATATAGCTCCCATAGGAACGATCGGTCGAAAAACTAGTTCTAGTGAGAAAAACTTTTTTGTTTTTAGTGGAAACGTCCTTATCATTGGCATACACTTAATCTATACACTTTTACACAATTCTACAAAGATTGGTCGAAATCGGATGACTATAGCATATAGCTCCCATAGGAACGATCGGTCGAAAAACTAGTTCTAGTGAGAAAAACTTTTTTTTTAATGAAAACGTCCTTATCATTGGCATACACTTATTTAATTTACTTTGGACACATTTCTACAAAGATTGGTCAAAATCGGATGACTATAGCATATAGCTGCAGTATGAATGATCGGTCGAAAAAGAAGTTCAAGTTAGAAAAACTTTTTGTCTTAAATGACATCGCCTCCAAATTTCGCAATTAACAGTGTATTATGCCTTTCCATGATTTCACCAAGTTTAATAGAAATCAGACATCTTTATAGTATAAATCCCATAGAAAAGTTATGTCCAAAAAGTAGTCTTAGAAAAACTTTTTTGTTATCAATGGAAGCTGCAAGGGTATACAAAACTTCGGCCGAGCCGAAGTTAACTTTCCCCTATTTTTATGTTTTCAATTTCTTAACTTGTATTTTATGCGTGAAAAAATTCAAGAAAAGTATTTAATCATATTATATAGACCTATTTTTTCTCATTTATACCTTTGCAAAGGGTATTATAATATTGTCCGGATGTTTGTAACGCATTGAAGGAAGCATCTCCGACCACATAAAGTATATATATTCTTGATCAGCACGACGAGCTGAGTTGTTTTAGCCCTGTCCGTCTGTCCGTCTGTTTCTATGCTATCTCCTCCGTCAGTTTTCAAGCTATCCCACCAAACTTTGCACGAAGTCTTTTGGTACAAATACGGTGCACATTTGTCGGAACCGGCCAGATCGGATGACTATAGCATATATCTGCCATAGGAACGAACGGTTGAAAAACTAGTCTAAAGAAAAAAACTTTTTTGTTATTAATGGAAACGGCTCCAAAATACGTATTTCTTAGTTTACTATCCCATGATTTCACTAAGTTTGGTCGAAATCGGATGACTATAGCATATAGCTGCAGTATGAATGATCGGTCGAAAAAGAAGTTCTAGTGAGAAAAACTTTTTGTTTTAAATGGGATCGCCTCCAAATTTCGCAATTTACAGTGTATTATGCTTTTCCATGACTTCACCAAGTTTGGTCGAAATCAGAAATCTATGTAGAACAGATCCAATAGAGAAGTAAGGTCCAAAAAGTAGTCTTAGAAAAACTTATTTCTTTTCAATGGAAGCTGCAAGGGTATACACAACTTCGGCCGAGCCGAATTTTTTAAAAATTTTAAAACGTTAAGGGGCAAGAAAACTTTAGATTTGAAATCAGCGGAACAAAATACATGAAAATCATACCCAAATTTTTATTTCGAAAACTTACATTTTCATGATTTATTGCTATATTTTTGGGTTTTTCGTTTTTTTTTTCAAATTTGGACGGCTCACCGGGCTAATTAACTTTTAGATTTAGATTCAGTTATTTGAAATACACAAAAATCATACGTGATCCGGGTCCACAAAAATTTTTCATTGCTGTGACAGCAGTTGTTTGCAAATTTTGGCCTTTTTTTGATGTTTTTGGAATTTTACTCAAAACCGAGCCAAACGGACTTGAAATTCAGATTCAGCGGGTCGGAAAACATGTCGGTAGGTAGGTATGGTCCAAGTACATTCCACTTTTTTTTTTGTGCCGGTGTAATTAAATAAAACGAAGCTCAAATATTATATTAAAAACATCAAGACTCTAAACTGCAATGAATGTTTAATCTTATTAAAATTTACATACATGTTTTCAAAATTAGTGAAAATCCAATTATGACGGAACCCTGGTTTGCAACTGAACCTGGGTTCAGCGATCTTCTGAACCCGCTCCGTAAACCCGAACCCAACGAATTTTGCGGGTTCGATCCCCAAAGTGAACCCCTTCCAGTTTTTAGGAGATTTGAATGAAATCCCAAATAATACTGTCAATCCAATGTTGTATGTAGCTGTATGTATAACATTAAGAAAACACCTCTAGCGTTAAAAATGTTTGTAATGCCAACATAAAATAGACAAAATACAAAACAATTGGGAAATAAAAAAATTTCCTTAAGGGGCACACCTAGTGTGAAATTTAAAAAAAAATCGATTTTTCATATTTCGGTAGATTACACCTTTAAAAATAACATATTAAAATTTCAAATCGATATCTCAAATAGTTTTTGAGTTATAGCAATTTAAAAAGCAGCCGCTCGGCAGCAGTGAAAACGATCATTTTATCTTTAAACGCGTTTTTCTCGAAACAGCAAAAACAAATGATCCGATCACTATCGAATTTTTTTTACATGTTCTATATATAGTTCTCCGTACAATGACCTACCGGTTTTTGATTTGATCAAAAAATCGAATTTTGGCAGTCCAAAAACGACCAAAATTTTGAGTAAAATTCGACTTTTTTTTTAAAACGCCGCCATATTGTCAATTTTAGACTTTTTTTATCGTAGGTCATTGTACAGACAATATTATCTAGTTTAACGAGAATTTTTTTTTTTTAAATTTCATCCACGGAGAAGGCCGGAATCACTGCAGCAGTGAAGGACCTTTTTTTTTCGCGCCGTTGGAGATCGACTATAACTTAAAAAATATTTAATTTTTTTCTTCAAAAATTTCACTGTATATTCTTGAAACATGTATAAATATATTCTTAAAATTTTGGAATTATTGATAAAGTAGTTTTTTTAATAAAAATTCCCAAAATCACCTTTTTTTAGGCCATTACACTAGGTGTGCCCCTTAAGAACTTGTGGTCGATTGATGTCAATGTTTTTTCCGATTATAGTGCTTCTTAATTGCTACGCAAATATACCAAACACTTTTTAAAAATCCAAGTTTTTCATATTTTTTACAGCATTTGTTCGTACAAATGTCACGTTACGACAGATTAGAAATGCCCATACATTGTGTAATTGTCATTACACAACTTGACTTTTACATTTTCCCCTCCTCGAAGACGTTTTTTTAATTAAACGTAGTATTTATTTTATCTCCATTAGCTATTGCTTCGGCTGGTCATAAATTTTAAAGGATCGGTTCATGGTACAGTCCGATCCGAATCGAAATACTAGAATAAAAGGGGCTCGGCTTGGGGCCGGCTTGTTAGTTAAAGATATATATAAATTTAATTTATCTTCTACCAATAAGATCCTGCATGTACAAAATGTACATATCTTAGATATTTAAATAATTTACAATTATTTTCAACAAGTTTCATCGAGTAAAGCAATAAATTTAGCTTTAATTTGGCAATATATTCATGTAAGTTCTTTGCGCTTCGTGCCGCAGCTTATCGTTCAGCAAAGTTATTTACAAATAATACAAAAACAAATTGGTATACACGCTTCTCGTTTTGCGAAATTTTCTACTTCAGAGATCTTCAAACAAGCAAACAAATGAATAAACAGATAAAAAATAAGATCATTAAACAACAAATTGTGAGTCACACAGATAGGAGAGAATCGTGTACCTAAAAAGCAAAAACTTGTCATGTGAGAAGAAGCAAAAAGCAGCCAACAGAAAAACTCTAATGAATGAGCTACCAGTCGCCGCCAGCGAGAGTGGGAAAAAGAGAGAAAGCTCAAAGAGGCCCCCCAACAACAGGTGAGAGCGGCGCTCAGTCTGAGCTGTGTGCTTGCAGTCGAAGCTTGGGGAACGGAAACGGCTGAGAACGAAACACGTTTGTAGGTGAGGGCCCAAGCTGAGCGCGCGCGCCTTTAAGCCAAGCCAAGCTTTTGGCTGTGAATAATTTTGTTGGATTTTGTGGCTGGGTGTGCCGCAGCGGCAGCAACAGTAAGACGTCAACGCGTGAGCGGTCAACACGTAAGCGAAGTCGAAGCGTAGTGCAGTGAATATACGAGTACATACAAACCCTTGTGTTGGCTTGTGTGTGTGTGTGTAAATGCTGTTTATAAACAGCAGCAATTCAAGTGTAAATTGGTATTGAGGTTATGTAAGCGGCTAACAGGCAGCAACTGCATTTGCCCAAGTCACACGCCTGCAATCAAAATCGAGGCACGCGCTAAAAAAATCGCACAAACGTCACACCAGAATGGAGGAATCCAAGTCACAGGCGCAGGCGCAGCCGCCAACGCATCCTCTGCAGGATGTGGCCCTGAATGATAATGACGATGGCAAACAGTCGCCCAAAAATTGGGTTAAATTCGACGATGAGGCAGACAGCAGTGAAAAAAATAATAACAGTAACGACAGCGGCAGCGGCAATGCCACACAACAAAAGCAAAACAAGTTATCTCTACCACCGCCACCGTCTGTGGTGAGCAGCAACAACAACCGCCGTGCACGCTCGCGCAGTCCCCATGAGCAAGCAGCAGCAGCAACAACAACCACACCTGTCCAGGTAAGTTACTCTCTCCACAACTCACTCTCTCCCTCTCGCGCGTGCGGGTGACCCCAACGCATTGCTACGCATTCCAATGCATGCAACTGCTTTTGGCCCTTAATACAGTAAATGCTCACTAAGCAGAATGATCAGTATCAATTGGAGTTTAACTGCTGAGATTTTAGTTAACAGAATTCTGCTGTTTGCAAAATGTGTTATTTGCATTGTTGTTATTAAAATGTTCTAAGGCTGTCCGAATGTACCTGTGCCACAAGGAAGAAGTTAAAGTTTTGGTTAAAAAGGATTTTGAAGGGTAGTTTCTAACTTTGAAGACAGACCATTTTTAATGCCTTGATAAAAATGGAATTACACCAAAACTATAATTATTATGGACAATTGATTTTTGTATTGAATAGATAACAGATGACTAGACTTCGGATTTTGCATATTTTCACATCGATTTTAATCCTAGTAGACTAGGGCGAATGTGTTTTTATCAAATTTTTGTCATTTTGTTGTCTGCATTTTGTGTTTTGCTGACGGTTTAACTTATTGGAATTGAGTTCATTTTTTCGCAATTTATTAGCGAAAAAAGTTAGCACAACATTCAATGTTGTGCACATTTCCTCTTGCCTACTGGGATTAAAATCAATTTGAAAATATGCAAAATCCGAGGTCTACAGATGACATTAAATAAAATGTTTTTGTTGTTGTCATTGCGGTTGTTATTGTAGCGCATAACAAAGGTAAGCATAATGTTTATGCACTTATTCAAGAAGTCCCCTTCCCGTGGAGCCGACAATTTATCCACTGTTTTACCCTGAACTTTAAAAGCCCCCCAACCGTTGAACGCCGAAAAAATCGAAACTTCACAAGAAACGTCAAAAATCCTAACACCCTTTTTAACGAGGCCACCATTTCACTTATTATCCCCGTAATATGCGAGATGCAGCAAAACACCCAAAAAGTGGGAAGAGAACTTAACTCTTTTCAAGCAATTGACTGAATTTGCTAAAAAAAAAAAGACTGGCAGAATGGCTTTCCGCATATGAGGACAGGACAGTGTCAATGATAGCAAAAATCGTACATCTGCGATTGAAAGATGCCTTTAATGTTCCGATCAATGCTGAGCAAAGCGTTTGAACAGGAAATAAACGCAATAGCATCCAAAAATATCAAGAAACATCCAACACCACCGCATATTTCAACAGACGATTCAAAGAAACCAAAGTTTTCCTTCCTGAGTTCAAAAATATCAAATAAACCTAAAGCTTTCAGAGCAGATGCAATTATTGTTTTTAGGCAATACTTAAAAAAATGTCATCTGTCAGAGGACGATGATCCACTAATCTGCTGGAAAGTATTGTTTCCGATATAAATAAATAAATATACTTATTAGGATATATATTAGTTATAATGTTTTTTAGACGAACACTGATGAAGAGAAGAGCCCACTAAAAGAAGTCGCAAGAAACTATATTATTTATGTATTCCGGCTATATCCACCGCGTCTGAAAGGACATTCAATAAAGCTGGACAGACCCTACCAGATAGACGCAGCGCCTTAAAGCCGAAGATTTTGGAGCGCTTAATGTTGCAGAATAAAAATTTGAACAATTTTTTAAAATACAATAATAATAAGAAATTATTAATCTAGAGCCCTAGAAGAGACATTGTACAATCATATTTAATCTCAAGCAAGATAGTGCTTTGGGAAGGTACATTGGCAGGTTCTTAAAATTTGTAAAAACATCGATATTTCACATAAAGTATATATATTCTTGATCAGCATGACGGCTGAGTGAGATCAGCTGAGTTGATTTAGCCCTGTCCGTCTGTCCGTCCGTCCGTCTGTCCGTCTGTTTCTATGCTATCTCCTCCGTCAGTCTAAAGCTATCCTCACCAAACTTTGCACAAAGTCTTTTGGTACATATACGCTGCACATTTGTCGGAACCGGCCGGATCGGATGACTAAAGCATGTAGCTGTCATAGGAATGATCGGTCGAAAAACTAGTCTTAGTGAGAAAACCTTTTTGTTTTCAATGGAAACGCCTCCAAAGTACGTATTTCTTAGTTTACTAACCTTTCCCATGATTTCACTAAGTTTGGCCGAAATGGGATGACTATAGCATATAGCAGCCATAGGAACGATTGGTCGAAAAACTAGTTCTAGTGAGAAAAACTTTTTTGTTTTTAATGAAAACGTCCTTATCATTGGCATATGGTACACTTATTTTATATACTTTTACACAATTCTACAAAGTTTGGTCGAAATCGGATGACTATAGCATATAGCTACCATAGGAACGATCGGTCGAAAAACTAGTTCGAGTGAGGAAAACTTTATTGTTTTAAATGAAAACGTCCTTTTTATTGGCATATTTTTATTTTATACATTTTAACACATTTCTACAAAGTTTTATCAAAATCGGATGACTATAGCATATAGCTGCAGTATGAATGATCGGTTGAAAAATAAGTTCTAGTGAAAAAAACTTTTTAGTTTTAAATGGGATCGCCTCCAAATTTCGTAATTAACGGTGTATTATTCTTTTCCATGATTTCACCAAGTTTGATCGAAATCAGTTAGAAAAACTTTCTTGTCTTCAATGGAAGCTGCAAGGGTATACAAAACTTCGGTCGAGCCGATGTTAGCTTTACCCTATTTTTTTGACATGCAAGCCAAGAAAAAAAATCGAAAAAATTTGTTGATAAATGTATCCAGTACCCCTAATAGAGAGGTTCTTATAACAAACATTTCACCGGGAATGGCGTTTTTATATGGGGTATAGGGGGTTTAGCGACCTGGTTTGATTTTAGCTTTTGTTTAAAGGAAGGGCTGAACCAAGTTTCGAACCAAATACTTCTCCCAAAAACCTCAAACCTTAATTTTCCGAACTTTAACTATTGTCCAATTCTGTTTCGAAATCGCGAAGCGAAAATCATGATTTTCCAATTCGAAACTGCTTTAAAGTATTTTACCTTTTAGTAACAAATTAAACAAACATAAAAAAATACATTCTATCATTTAAATTTGCGGGTTTTTTTAACTATTTTAAAAAACTTAAGATAAATTAATTTTTTTAAGATGCATATAAGTTTTAATAAAAAAACTGAACAAAGTTGTGGTATCTTCCGCAATGGTTCTTAAAAAAAACATTTTTATTCACGCTAAAAATAAAAATTTTCACAAAAAACAAGCAATATTTTTAAGGCGACTTTAGGCCACACAGAAGAGACTTGGATGAAATCTGCAGCCTTTGTTATATGCGTGAGAAGGAAAACGTAGAACAATTTATCGGCATTTATCCCATCCTTAAAAAGGTGCAATATCTCCACTTCCACGGCATCACTTTAAACGAGACGGAACTCCAAACCATTTTAAATGAAGAAAATTGGCGCAACCTAGCATCATTTCTAGCAGAAGAAACATAATATAGGCGACAAATGAAAAATTAAATAAATAAAAATAAAAATGAAAAATGCTTTATTTATATTTCTTCAAAGATAGTCTGTACAGCCGCCCTCATTGACGGAAGATCCACTATCTCGTGACTCTCAGACGAATCATCATCTAAAATTAAGTTTAAAAAATACTAGTATCAACAGACGGTTTTTAATATACCATAGTTGTGCAACTTTTACCATTTTTATTATCGTAAAGCCAGTTATAGTCTGTATACAAAATTATAAATCTTTTATATTTACAAAATAAAAACATACATACTACTATGCTACTATAAAAATTTCTAGAATCTGCACTTACAAATTCCAAACTAGTCTGGTCTGAGAATTAAACCCACGACATTTCGGAAACACTAATGGAATGGCATTTCACCGGCCTGCACCTTTTCATACGCTTATTGCTAATAGTCTAGGACTTAGTTCCTTTCTCTCGCTTTCTTATTTATGAACATGTGAGTTCAAAAAGGGATTGAATGAGAAAGTTTGGAAGGAAGAAATGAATGTGGAATTTTGAAAGGCTTGGGCCAAGTATTTATAGCTTGATCTAAGCAAAACATCCCTTAAACGAGATTGAATTTTTAAGCTCTTGAGTACCTTAATCTAAGAATATAAAAAGGCTGTATTTATCATTTTAGCTTTCTTTATTTTATGAAGTTTTAAAGTCAATTTAAAAAAATCCATTTTATTTGTTGACTTGATTCGGGATGTCAACTATTGACAATTCTGTTAAACGAAGATAATTTAGTACATTTTTTACCTCATTTTACCTCAATTATGATTAGCCTTTTTAGAAATTTAAAGCTAATCGTCTATTCTCTTTCTTTGGCTCGTGTGTAAGAGGATTTACTGTACTTACCTGCCTAATGGAGTTGTCATATGAGGCAGTTTCGGTTTCTTTTCTGTCTTCCCATTTGAGAACGTTGTACGCATGACCAATTGCTTACGACGAGAGAACTTCAAGCTCTGCCATCCGACCATCCGGTGATAAACATTGACTGCGCTTAATCAGAAGTAGTTGGGTAAAGGTATTTGCAGCTGACCCACTTGATGACACATTCCAGTATTTCACTAAGAGTACCCTTACGCAGAGCTCAATATAGCTTTTTTAATACAGCTTTTTTCATATTCTTAACAGTGGTTGGAATTAAGGTTAATTGACTTACTTAAAAACCCATAACTTCATCCATTTTTTTTAAGATGCATTCTCTCTAATCTTTTTTTGTATTATTCATCGTCATCATCAGTTTTTGCAGCTCATAATATACACAAATAAATATGATTCTTTCTTCGTTTGCCAACGGGCATTTGTTTCAACATTTCGCCAGCCTTCTCTTTACAGTCAATATTTGTATAATTTTGTTTATTATTTTTATTGAGTTTGCAATGTGTGTCTGGGTCCCATGTGTCGGTGGCCTTAGGGCTTTCAGAATTGTTGATAAAGTGTCATACGATTCAAAAAATGGTGAATATTCCTATTGTTAATATTGTTTTTACTTTTAAATTACAAATCATATTTCTTTTATACTTAAATCTTCAAGTTATGATTTTAAAACTTTCCAATGAGAAGTAAAAAGCAAAGGCATGTCAAATTGGCGTGAAATCAGACTCAAACAGGCTTGACAAGCCGCAATAAAGTTTTTTCTAGAAATATAAAATAAATTAAAATTAATGTTAAACTGTTTCTAGGGATAGTGACCTTTGTTTTGTAAACTGTGGTTTTAGCCGGCTCGAGGTCAGTGCTTTTATGTGCAAAGAAAGATTAACACCGGTTTTTATTTTTCCAATATATTTCTTCAAGGTCTTCAAGGAAGAAGCACAGCGTCCGCTTTGTCAGCTGTGGAGTTGGAAAAACCACAGATTAATGTTAAACTCTAAAGCCCAATTAACACTACCTGGTTGCTCAGCTGAGTATTGTATCTGAGTATGTGTCAGCCCGTGTCAACAGGAGTCTGAGCCTACTCAGCTGAGCGATCAGGTGTAATGAATCATTGGTTTTGTAATTGACTCAACTAAGCTTCTCAGTCATGTGTAAACGCTAAACTGAGTTGCTCAGCTGAGTTTTTAGACACTCAGGTCTGGAAAACTCAGCTGAGCGATCAGGTCGTTTATATTAAGCTTTAGATATAAAAAAAACTTACCAGCAGTTAAGGTTTGCCTTTGCTCGAACCATGGGTGAACCATAAAAGTGAAAAGCAATTAATTTGTTTAAAAAAACAAGTTTACAAGCTTTTGAACTAGAGAGGAAGGCTAACTTTGTCATTGTATTTTGCACCAGAATTTCTGGATTATAAATAATAAGATAGTGTGTTGAACGAGGTTCGTTTCCCTTTTTGGTCCCGCAGGTTCGAGCCCATCGAATTGTATTATGTTCCGGTTTCTTAACTTATCGAAACTAAGGTTTGTACCTTAGTTCATAAAATCTTAATCCGTTAAAATATTTTTGATTAAATTTTTCATAAATTTTAACAAATCGCTAGATGTTAAAGCTTTCGTTGATGTTCTTTTGTTGAAGAAAACACATTTAATTTATTAAGCTATTTGACTTGTCTTTAAGTACTAATTAAGCCTTGCTGCCGTGTTCACCTTAATTTTACTCTTTGGACAAATGAACCCCTGAATTTTAATATTTAAATTGTATTAGCATATATCGCACATTATTAACTTAAAAGGCACAACGCAAAATTTTTAATTTTCGAGTGTACTTGTTAAAGTCGCTTATAGGGTAATGTAACCCTGCAAAGAAATTGTCTAATTTAATACCAGAAGTATACCAGTCTCTAACAAGAAAAAAAAGTCGGTCAAGCCCGACTATTACATACTCTATACCTGTGAAGTGCTGCCCATCACCGTTGCAACTTAATCTGCCTGCAAGTATAAAAAGATTTTTTTTTCCCATACACTTCGAACCTCAATCTCTTACCATCTCTGAGATCTGATTGTTCATACGGACAGACGTACTGACAGAGGGACGGACAGTCGGACACTTTTGCACAAACTTAATATACTCTGTGTAACAACCCGTGCACGCACAATAATTACACACAATACTTTCGGATTATGGTAGCTCTCGGAATGTATTTTGAGTTAGCTCTCGTTCGAAGTCTACGAATCAACTGAACATTATTTATCCCCAATCGACAGCCTTGTCGAATAGTATGACATCCAAGGCACAAGCTCCTAAATCCCTCCCTTGTTTTTAGGACGCATAACCTTGACCTTGCTTTGCACCGTTATTTCTCATTTCCGTTTGCTACTCTTTTGGGACCTGTCTTTAGCTCAACATTTGTTGCATGGATTGGGGAAACCCAGGTAAAACCCAACCAAGCTATATTTCATATTCCTCTCACTTGTCCCGATCTCCCGTCACAGAGCCTGGGACCCTTATCGGTATCTTTATCAGATGAAAATGTTTTGGGCTTTGTCCCCTTTCAGTCGCTTGTTGTTTTTCTTTCAGATCCCTTTTGTGAAGAGGGGTCTCAAACATTCAAATTCCCTAACTGTGGGAAAGATGTCACCTGGCTTCTGCTTGGGGCTGCTCTGCTCCTCGTACCTCAGAAAAATCGCCATGAATTTTAGAAAATCGCCTTATTTTAAAATTTGCCCTGGTATTTAGAAAAATGTTCTAAAAAACAGAAAAAGTTCTCTGAAACTAAGAAAATATGGCATGAAAAATTTTTTTTAATTTTCAAACAAGAAAGCAAATCTTTTCTATAATTGGAATTCAAACAAATAGGGCAAAAATAACCTTTAATTTTAGAAAATAGTAGCCCTTAAAGAGAATACTGTAATTTCTTAAAAACAGGAAAATTTTATGGAACTAATTTTCTTAAAAATATGGTGATTGTAGCCATTGCTTTTAGAAAAAAGGTGTTAGATTCATTCTTTTCATAATATTTAGAAATTATTTTTCTAAATTTTAGGGTGAGTCGCCTTAGGATGGATTTTAAAGGCGAATTTATAATTTGGGCTAATTTGGGACTTTTTTTGTATGAGTGTAGGTCTCTTGCGACATTGGGACATACATTTCATCATCGTGGGACGATACACTTATAAGTCGGACCAGCGCTTGAGTGCGATAAATTCACCGCATGCCGAGGATTAGACATTGCATATACCTTGTGCCCCAATATAGCGACCCGTATGTCCGCAGCCCTGAAGGAGGAACGCATGCCTAGCTGCGGAAATGACTCCATATTTGTTCAAATTCGAATCAGGCTATTCCGTAGGTCTTGACAAGAACGGAGTATACATCGTCCCCCAACTCACCGACATAGTCCTCCAATGCCTCAGGCAATGATAACGGATCTGCTTGATGTTGCTTGTCGCCTTAATGCAGTAATTTGCTTCTCTATTTCTTTGTCTTCATAAAGTCCTCTGCACAACGTTTCCTTCGTAACTTCGTATTATTCCCACTCTCCGGGTATTGATGTATGCCATCTTCTGTCGCTGGCCACCGCCTAGATGCAATAATATTTCCTTTAACGAACTGCATCGATACACATATATACGTAAGGATTATAGCCACTTTTCCCATTCTTTTCTCAGCCTCGATTTAACAATGTTCTCACATAGGAAAGGTTCTATGGCTTGTCGTGAAATCTTTCCTGAAAATTAATATTACTTTAATAATCTTGTCACATATATATTTTTTCCTTTAATAAAGACTAGGCTCTCTTTATACCTCTAAGGATATTATCCTTTGTGCCACAGACAGCTTGCCAGGTATAAAGCAAGTTATAGCCCGTCCTATGTCAGGTATCTCATAATCTTGCTGCTCGAGACCGTCGTCTTGTCACTATGCCCGAGACCATTTTGTCAGGTAGCATCCAATTTACGGTCCGAGACCATTTGTCAGGTGACCAGTAATTTTATGCTCGAGACCAGTTTGTCAGGTGGCTTTTTTTTGTGAGGTGTTTTTTCTTTATTTTATATGTATAAATATTTTTTTTTGTGATATAAAGGTTGATTTTTTAGCTATTATCTTTTTGGCAACACTGGTTTAAACAGCTCATACACGTTTCTTGTTTTGTTTCACTGTCAAACATCTTCAGTTTGGTCTATAATTTAACCATGAATCGTCTTACAAACGAACAACGCTTGCAAACTATTGAATTTTATTATCAAAATGCGTGCTCTGTTAAGAAAGTTCATCGCGCGCTTCTTCCATTTTATGGTCAGCTTAATCGACCCACTGAAGCGGCTATTCGGGCTATTGTGACTAAATTTCGCTCCAAACTTACATTGTTGGACATTAAACCACCAACACGCTTACGTGGAGTGCAAACTGAAGAAAATATCGCAGCTGTATCGGCCAGTGTTAATGATGACCATCAATTATCGATTCGTCGCCGTTCGCAGTAATTGGGCCTCTGTTACTCAACAACGTGGAAAATTTTGCGGAACTATCTAGGTGTGAAGCCTTTCAAAATACAGCTGGTGCAAGAATTAAAGCCAAACGACCTACCGCAACGTAGAATTTTTGGTGAATGGGCTCTTGGAAAGTTGGCCGAAGATCCACTTTTTTACCGAAAAATTGTGTTCAGCGACGAAGCTCATTTTTGGCTCAATGGGTACGTAAATAAGCAGAATTGTCGATTTTGGAGTGAATATCAGCCAGAAGCATTGCAAGAGCTACCAATGCTTTCAGAAAAAGTCACAGTTTGGTGCGGTTTATGGGCTGGTGGCATCATTGGACCGTACTTCTTCAAAGATGATGCGAATCGTAACGTAACTGTGAATGGTGAGCGCTACCGTGAGATGATATCCAACTTTTTTTTGCCCAAAATGCAAGAGCTTGACTTGCATGACATGTGGTTTCAACAAGACAGTGTCACATGCCACACAGCACGCGCAGCAATGGACTTATTGAGAGGCGAGTTCGGTGAACATTTTATTTCACGTTCGGGACAGGTCAATTGGCCTCCTAGGTCGTGCGATTTAACGCCTTTAGACCATTTTTTGTGGGGCTATGTTAAAGCTCAAGTCTATTCAGACAAGCCCGCTTCAATTGATGCATTGGAAGACAACATTGAAGCATTTATTCGTGAGATACCGGACGAAATGTTGCAAAGAGTATGCCAAAATTAGACTAAGCGGATGGACCATTTGAGGCGCAGTCACGGTAATTTGGCAGACTTTGAACTCTGAGAAAGTTTTCTCACAAGAATAGGTTTTTCAACGGATCGTTCCTATGGCAAATATAAGCTATAGTCATTCGACATGATATAAATCGGACGACTATTTCATTGTGTTCAGAATGAACACAATTAGAAATATCTCGTCATTAATAACTTTTTGCAATGGCTTGTGCTACAGACTTAACTTACTCAACGAGTGTTTAACAGTGTTTAATCTAATATTCATACATGCATAGTATAGCTTGCAATTGGAGAACAAGATAAGAAAATTTCATAATATTAGCTGCACTCAGTTGCTAAATACTAAGCAAAGAGCTTGCTCAACAACAGAGCAAAAGTAGAAAAGTTTTTGTGGCCCAAATCAACTAAATAAAGGACGCATATAACTTTAAATTTCTGGACTGAGTTAAAGATACATCCAAAAATTGTTGGCTGCCAATACTAGCGCAAAGCCACTCAGGCTGTGATTGATATAAGAATGTAACCCTGATTTGTTTTTTGGAGACTTGGACCTACATTTAAACCAATTCATTAAGATTCAGCTTTGGTTTCTTAATCCGCTCCACGGCTTGGGCTCAGATCAGGTTAACAATTCATGCAGAAAAAAAATTAAAAAGTTTGGAAAACCCAATCTTTATCACGGAACAATCCTCATTTTAAATAGAAGGAGTTAAAGGTTAACTTGAAGATTTAACTTGTGCTTAGTTTTCCCAAGTCTTAGCAACAGGTGCAGTGCAATGAGATCAGCTCATGACTGATAGAATTTCTTACAACAATTGGTATGCCTTAATTAGACTCTCTTTTCGTTAATATCAGTTGAAATTTTATGGCATATTAAAGCTTAGCTCGACAAGTTAACCAATTTTGAATTTTAAAATTAAATTGCTTTGGCAACTTTAACGCTTGCCCCCTTTTAAAGCCAGCCGACTGACTGGTTGCCTTCGAGTCTCTATATTCAGTCTTAACTGCGCGGCGTACGTGCTAACTGACAAATTGTATTCATTTCGGTCACAGTTGAGATGGATTTGTGCCATTTATACTGCAAATATATATTCTCCATATTTATTTCACGTTGACAATGCAGCGGCCCTAGGCTTTTAAAATCAAAATCAATAAAATTGATTTTCTTGTGACCATTTGCATAATATTTTCTCATGTCTTTGACGTCTTAAGGCCAAGAACATTAAACAATTTGTGTTGCAATTTTCCCAGCGCCCTGCTGTCTCCTCCACAACAACAACAGCAGTGTCAGCAACGACAACCGGTGCAGCTGCCACCGCCTCATTGTCCACGCCGGATGTGGCGCCCGCTGTTTTGACAACTGAGAGTACGCACGTTAATCTGAATGCATCCGGCAGTGGCAGCGTTGCCAGCAGTGCCAGCGGCTCCAGTCCGGCCCGTCACCCTCAGCAGCTAATAAACCAAAAAGCAACTGCAACCTCATCCTCAGCTGCGGCCGCCTCCACCTCCAGCAGTCATCAAAATGGAAATGGTACCAATGGCAGTAACAGCATCAGCATTCCTGTGGATCAACCCGGCGGCATGCGCACAATTGAACTGTCAACGGGTCGCATCCGTGAGGGATTTGGTAAGTCTAAGACAAACCGTTGAACCGATGTTCTGAATAATTTAAAGCGGCAAAATCTAACTACAACCACGTTCAGTTTTTTGATTTGATTTTCGAGAAGGGAAATGAGATGCTAGCAATGAGATCTAGGTGGTGTACTGCTTTTGCTATGAGGAGGGCGCAGCTGCATGATCAAACTCTTTTAATAATGAAAATATAAAACACTGAAATTTCTTAAAACACTGAAATATCTGTCATGACTACATGTTGCACAACTTGGTACACGGAGAAAACAAAAATCAGTCTTTAAATATATTAAAAATATCTTTTCGAGCAGATTGCAATCTGAAAAAAACTAGATTGAAAAAACTTGAAGTGAGATTGAAAATCTCAAAGTCAAGACTTATCATTTCTTAACTTATCAACCCTCCTACAATTCTCTGTGAAGCTTCAGCTAAAAATTTTTTTGTTTTGGGGCATGAGTTCGCGAACTCACCTGAGGCAACGGTTTCATCATCTCTTACACCGGTCTGAGAGATTTTACTCACTTTAATCGCGGTCTCCAGAAGTAGGCTGCTTTTCTTGTCAAATGATAATGGGAATTTGTTAGTACTGATCTGGTTATGGTGAGAGCTGGGATACTTGGGATCGTTCAATAAATAACCAGCAATGCAAACCAGTCGAAAATAAACACTGGTTCGGTTCAGTGGCTCACACTGTTTTTTAGCCGCTTGTTCGGTTCAGTACATGGTTTTTGGAGCTAACGGAACCGAGGTTTCGGTTCGATTCAGTGTTTCACACATTATAAAATATATGATTTCTGTCGTAATCTGACTTTTCGCACACTTTGGAAATTGAGTTGCTACAAACCATTTGAATATCTTTAAGATTCTTATAAAAATGTTCAAAATTTTTTGAAGTCGGATTTGTAGGATTCATCCATAAGCTTAAGGAATGCCTTTGGAAAACGGAAAATGTCAACAATAAAAGAATACGTATTATGCATCTTATGGTACACACCCTATTAATCTTATGAGAAAAAACTCTCCGGGCAAAGATTAAATTAAGGTGAAGAAGTACTTTAGAAAATGAAGAATATTGTTTAGTAGAGGACGATAAATCAATTATCAACTTTCAAGAAAAAAATAGGGGAAGTTAACTTCGACTCGGCCGAAGTTTTGTAAACCCTTGCAGCCTCCATGGAAAACAAAAATGGTTTTTTAACTAAGACTTCTTTTTGGACCTTACTTTTGTATTAGAGCTATACTATATATAGATGTCCAATTTCGACCAAACTTAGTGGAATCGTGATATTCCACTTGACCGGAAGTAAAGATTGTCTTGCAATATTACTATTTCTCGATTTCATGATATGCCAGTCTCTTGAAAATGGCTTGATACATCCTTTATGCTGCAACTATGTTTTTTATCATCCACGACATCCTCGGCATTAATAGTGGCTCAGTATTGTTATAACCAAGCCTGCGTAATTATGTGTGGTCCTTTGTGGTCTTGAAAAGCAGTTTCTTAAGTATTGAGCGGTTCTATTATTATGGAGATAGATTTAGAGTGAATTGTGCTTAGCATTATGTCATTTCAATGCCAGGTCAGAATTATAAATTGAAATAAATGCCAACTGAAAATTTTTTTACTATTTTACTATTACTATAATTTTTTTACTATAATGCCAATTGAAAATTTTCAATTGAAATTATTTCATTTTTAAGCCAATTAAAAATATTTTAATCGGAATTGATATTTATATTGCCATTAAAATTAAAATTAAGCATTATCAATTAGCTCTACCAATTATTTATGCTAATTGAAGAAAGTAATGCCAGCGGCACAACCCTGGTACAGAGTATATAATAGACGGGCTTGACCGACTTTCTTAGTTATTTTTTATGTCTCATATTAAATATAAGGATGGACGATAGTAAAGTTATGAGCAAAACAAATATTAGCTGCTGCAGCGCTGTATCAACTTTGCTTTCAGCTGCTTCTGCAGCATCAAAATTCCCACAGAGAATACACCTTTGTTGGTACTGAGTATATTATAGTCGGGCTTCACAGACTTTCTTACATGTTTTTATTTACAGACTCTGCGTACTGACTCCACTTATGTTTATTATCCGATCTTTATAAAATCAGAGATTATAGATATTGGATATATAAATGTTAGTTTTATATTTGAGATCAATATACCACAAATTGAGGGAATCAATCTAAATTTTTAGTTTGGGGAAGGGAGGTGGCGTAGTAGAAATTTAAAGCAAACTTGATTTTCAAAAAGATCGTACGAGTATAATAAATAGTGAAGCTATTAGAATATCAGCGTTGTGGTATCTCTCAATAAAAAAAGTTTCATACTTTTCCCCGGTTTGTTAAGGAACACTAGTTCCTAAGTTTAGCTTAAAACAAGTAAGAAAGTAGGTCAAGCCCGACTATAACATACTCTGTACCTGCCAAGTGCTGCCCATCACCGTTGCGACCGGTGCTGCTTATAATTGTTTGATTTCCTTATATCTCGACTATCGTTATCGATAAATAATCATGATTACTAAATATGTCCTCCTATCTACAAAGCTGTGGGAGCTATAACGCTTGTGGAGGCGGGAAATTACCCCGAATGTTTATTAGATTTTTTAATCGAAGATATACCATTTTGAACACTTGCACTTATATAGAGATTTTACGAAGCATATTTTTTGGCAGTAGACGGAGTAATTGATTAGAGCACAAATATTCAAAATGGTATATCTTCGATTACAAAAATTTCAGAAATGCTTGGGATAATTTATTTTAAAGCTGGGTATCCAGCAACACAAGATAAAAAATTCCTGCCAAAGATCAAATGAAAAAAATTCCACTAGGAATTTACTGTTTACGATTTCGTTTGTGGTGTATCCAGCAACTTGAACAAAATCCACACTTTGAATAGATAGCGGCGTATCGATAGCGGCGTTTCTAATGGTGTGTGGAAGGAAAAGCAGCTATTGCACAGCTCAGGAATATATTGTTGACAACTATTTTGGATGTGATGAGCGCATAAATGGAGGCAAATGGGAGAGGAGAACAAAGTAAATGCCAGATAATGTTTATATAAATTTTTTTTTGCTCACATGAAGTTATACCTTAAGGATCCTTAATGTTGGTCCTTTCAGGACATGTGATGTATCATATGAAAGGTATTGATCCACACATCATGAATGTTTTTAAATTTTGGTAATACTCCACCCGGTTCTAAAGCTATTTACATTCAATTTTTATTTTAAATTTTTATAATAATTTTTTTCGATTTTTTTATAAAAATTGAAAAATAATTTTTATTTTCAATTTTTATTATAAAAATTGAAAATAAGCGTTACATTATGATTTTTAAATAAAAATTTAAATTTAATTATTATTTTGTAATTTATTTTTTTTAAATCAAAAATAAGAGTTAAAATTAATTTTTATAATAAAAATTAAAAATAAAGGTTTATCCTGCCATCAGAATCCTGCACCCTGAATTAGTATATCTAAGATATTTTTCATTCATCTAAATTATTTTTTTAAGGTTCGATTTTTATAAACTCATAACTCTTATTTGCAATCCCTGATATAAATATAATACAAGATTTAATTTAAATAAATTAATAACAGCGGTTTCTCTTTTGTAATAGTTTCATTCTCCTCTATTGGCTGCTGAGCTCTTGTTCTTATCTTGTATTCAAATATAACAGACTTTATTTAATTGGCTACCAACAGGACCGGGTGATTCCCCCCGGGCAAAGACTTTCGAGAAGGGCCCGGAGCCCGGATTTTTGGCGAAAACTTAAATAAACTATGTACAACATGAGAAAAACCTTCGGGTCCGGAATCCCCTTTCTACATCTTTTCGGGAAACACTGCAGTGTATTGCTCAGCCATAGGCCCAATAATTTAGAACGAATTGTGTGACCAATGTGGCTGATGTCGAGGTGTGATATCATCACACCCGACCGCTCAATCAATAATAAACCACTAGACACGTCGTACTGAAAATAAATCTACAATGGTAGACCGATATTGGATTAAAGTTATTTTGTTAAAATTTATATAAGTTCTAATTTTGCCAAAATATTTTACTTGGGTTCCACAAGCTCAAAATAAATAGCAAATTCCTGGCAAAAGTTTTCCGCAGTGCTGGATACAGGCCTTAAGCCAAAGAATTAAGACTTTAAGTTAATATCAAAGAGAGTTAAGACAATAGGGTCCAATCCTAACGTGGCAAAAAAACGTGCCGTATTAATAATTATGTTTTTCGGGTGTTTTGAATGGTAATTAATGATCCTTCCCGATGCAGTGGACACCCGAAAAACATAATTATTAATACGGCACGTGGCTGTATACAACGGATGCTTAATATAAGTGACGAAATATATCATAAGGAAATTGTTTCCGAAATAAAGCAAATTTTGACGGATAATGACTTTCCAATGGGAATTATAAAATCACTTATTGACAAGAACGGAAAACGAAGCTCAAAACCAGGACAACAAACAAAATCATACAGATCGCTTACATATGTTCCACAACTTTCGGAAAGATTCGCCCATTCCGACTGCTTCGATAAGCAAAATATACACATAGCCCACAAACCCTTGAACACAATGAAAACATTTTATAATAGGACGAAATCGAAAATAGCCACATTGGATAGGAGTAATGTAATATATAGGATACCATGCAATGGAAATGTAGAGAACAGTTGCAACAAGTTATACATTGGAACAACAAAATCGAAACTGAAAACAAGAATTTCCCAACATAAGCTCAGACATCAAACAACGATACAAAAAACGGCGCTCGCGATACACTGTACGGAGAGTGGACACTCGCCAAATTTTGAGGCAACAACAGTCCTACAACAAGAATCAAATTACAGTAAACGGTTCACTCTCGAGATGCTTCACATCATTAACACACCAACGGACAAGCGACTGAACTACAAAACAGACACAGAAAACTGTGCTCACATTTACAGGCACCTGTTGTCTAAATGAGAGCTCAGTATGAAACTCCACGCCAGACGGAACAGACGTGTAAAATAATGTACGTAAATATGTTCAGTTTTTGACTTCAAAATCTGTTTTCAAATGTGATAAAAATTGTTAATTGGTAAATTGTTTTGTAGTGCCCCTGATGATGGTTGCCGATGTTGCAACCGAAATATATTGGATAACGTAACACATACCTTGTGTTTTTATTTGACCTCGAGCCAGCGAAACAATTCATTCGTTTTACAGGGTAGTTACCAAGGAACTCTACTCTTTAAAAATTTTCAATATGATCTTCTACTCATGATTACTGATGTGCGCTGACGATATTATGCTCTGCCTATAGGGTATTTTAGGCCCTTTAAACATCTCTAATCTGAACTGAATGATTTTCAATCTTGGTGCTGCGTTAAGCTTTGAATCTTTAATTGCTTAAAAATCATTCGTTATACCGTTTATCGGTCACAACCACATTTCATTTCATATTCCTTGTGTACCACTGTCTTGAAACATATTTGCTAAACATATAATCTTTAACTTAGCTTTAAAAAACTAATTTCAAAAGCTGTCAATAATGACATTGGCTTCTTAGGATTTATTAAGCGTTGGTCAAAAGAGTTCCATTTTCCCCATACCTCAAACACACTGAAGTATGGTTCATGCGTGTGTGGAGTCGGTACAGAATCAACTACAGCTAATTAGTCTCTGAGGACAGGTTCGGCAACCTGATGGGCGCTAACCATCTTTTTCTAGTAAACTTTCTCATATGATGTTTAAGTTTCTTGATCAGCGTCAAAAGTAGGTTTCGTGTTTCAAGATATTGAGCTAATTCAAACTTCTACTATATTATTCCACTCCGCAGCTAATGGCGATGTGATTGTGACCCTGCTGCCCGCCAACACCAAATGGCCTTGGATCACACCGGCCATATTTCGTCCGGAATTGGTGCCTGAGGAGCTGATGGCTCAGGGTTTGACGGTAAGTTCTCACCTAATTTTGCGCAAGCCTTTTCAATTAAACTTTTCCATCCTCCCCAACATAGCTCACAGTCGAGGACTATGTTAATGCCATGGAAACTTTGGTCAACGATTATCGCTTTACTGTCTACAACATTTGCTACAAACGGATCCTCGTCTGCTGGATCCTGTTTGCCTTTACGGTGCTGCTGGCTCTGCTCTTTTCGGGCCTACAGGGTGTTGCCCTGTTCGCCTTGGGTGTGGGCTGGCTTTTCCTTAATGCGGCTGCCATTTTCCTGTGCATGTGGGTGAAGTTGCGGCTATCGCGTGGTCTGGAAAAATGTCTGGCCCGAGTAAACAAGCAGCTGATGAGGCATAAGATTCTACTTATACTCGATGATCGGGGCCGCATCTCCTGTCACAAGGTGAACCTTTGCTTCATGTACTTCGATGCCACGCAATGTGTGAACTTTTTGAACGAGTTTCTGGAGCATACGGAGCAAAATGGCGGCGAGGCCATTAAAGCGGGTTGGGAGGCCAAACTGGACATTGATGTGAATGACATAGTCATACAGGGCAGTCAGCCTGTGAGGCTGTCCAGAAAACAGGTGAGCTTGTGTATACATATTGTTAAATGTAGATTCAAGGGGAAAGAAAATCATCTATCGCATCCAAACTCTTCTCTCTCTCTCTCTCTCTCGCGCACTTGCACCTCACCAAAAATCAAAATATTTACCCATGCTTTCTTTAGGCTGTGGCCCAGGAGCTGTTTCTCAGCTATCTGCAGCGTTGGGGCAAGGATTTCCTAAGACGTCGCCTGGACTGGACCGTGCAGGAGGCTGGCGTACATGAAACCCCCCAGGCATTTGCAATCCTCGATTTGTCCGTGTCAATATGAGGAAGAATTGTTGCGTAATAAAATTAAGATTAGTTTACAGCATCGACAATGCTGTGGCATCAATTGCATGGGCTGTTGGCTCTGAATCAGTGACAAATTTATATGTAAACGTCGTTTTGTGTTTTTGATTTTGTGTGAATTAAAGAGAAAACTGGAAATAAACTTAAATGAGGCTTTTATTTGCAGCCTGAAAGTATGCTACACTGTTTGGTTACTAAACTGCACTGTCATCTCATCATTACATCCTTTTCTTAACCCTTTGAGAGATCACCTACAGTCATATTATTTTTCACCTTGCCTGTTCTTTTCTGTGTCTCATTTCCTGCCTGTCTTCCGCCTTTTGGCTTCCAGGAGCGCGGCCTGCAACTGTTCCTGCGCTATGGCTCGCGTTGGGGCATGGAGGCCCTCAGGGGTTTGGTTGATGTCACCCCCCTGGAACCGGGACGGCATTGCGGTCAGTTTCAATGCCCATGTCAGTACATCAAAGAGCATTTGCAATGCAAACCGCGAGGCAAGTTCAAGTGTTGCAATTTTGTCCATTGGGTGTTGGCTTCCGAGCGATATGATTACTAAACATTCTTGGTTTCTGTCCATGTAACTAAAATGGAATTTTAGGGTTGTGTATACAGGTATTTAGAGGCTAGCATAGACTTGTTATTGTGTATGTTTTTAATTAAGTTTGAGTAGACTCCGGATCTTATGCAAGCATTTTACTTTGATCAAGAACCATGGAAACTTTGTACATAAATTAATAAAAATGTAAGATTTTAGATTAGAAAAGGAATTCGAAACATGACTGATTATAAAAACTTCATCTTATGTTCCATTTTTCAGTAGGTCTTTCACTTTGACTTGTCATTTCACAGTGCAAAGTAGATGAAACGGCAGCGATAGCACCATTACAAAACCAGCAAATTTAGGGTTTTTGCTCTGAAACTGAAGCTCTGAAATTAAAATAATTTGCCCAAATTTCGATGAAAATTTTGCTAAATAGCCATGATGGCAGACGTTATATGACTTAAAACTAAAGCTGTGTTTCCATTTACAAAAAATTTGCTCAAATATGGCCGAAAATTTCACTATTTATGCTTATTAAGCCAAATTTGTACCGATTTCGTCCAAATTATTTGCCTGTGTGAACTTAGCTTAAGTCAAACTGTGAAACTTTTATGTACATAGAAGGAGCGGCTAACTTTCAAATATAAGGTCCATGGCTCTTATATTCTTATCAAAAATATGTTTAATTTTTTACCAAAAATGGCACAGCGACTTCCGTTTCCATAAACCAAGCTTCGAACCAAAACCTACAGATAGGTAAGGGAACCAGTCCGAGAACCGAGCCCATGTCTTTTCAACTGGCTTAAAACCCCTGACCGAACAAAACCTACAACTTCAGAGGTATTTCATCTCTCAGCTCAGTGAGAACCACATTTTTTTTATGTGTCAAATGACATCTTAATTATCATAATAGACTTTACTCTTCTAGTAAAATTGCTATTTTATCTTTTTGTCAACAAAATATTCATATTTAAATGATACTTTTCAATATCAAAAGAAATATCAATGTAAATATTTATTTAATATCCGGAAACCCTATTAAGAAAACTAACAAAATCCACATCCTGTGAAATATTTTTGACTAAGACTACTGGACAACGATTTTTTTTTAAGATTTCGGAAGAAACAAGAAGTGGGTTAATAATAATTTGGGTCTTTCTCCATTACACTTTGACTTGAGATTGTTTTCGGCATCAGATGATCCTTCCCAGATACCCATGTTTTTTTTTTTTAGCTTGTCAAGAAGACTCAACCCCAAAGGGCCAAAGCCGAGCCTCTCTCAATCTCTTGGCTTGTGCGCTTCTAATTTTAGCACAAGAGAAAGGGACCTACAGTTTAACGCCGAGTCGGAACGGCAGTTTGAGAAGCTTTTTCTTGGCTAATTACTGCAAAGCTGGCGCCAACAGCTAAGAGGTGTGGCCGGGTGTAAAGTTTATTCAAAGAAAAAAACTTTTCATTAGTTGTTCCGAGGCAGGGTCGAACCCACGACCTCATGCACAGCAGTCGCGCACACTAGCCGCTGAGCCACCCGGCTACTTCCCAGATACCCTGCTACGACGTATTACCAGTCGTTAAAGTACAAAAAAAAACCGACCTCAATTAAAGCAGAAAAGTAATCTGTGGTAAATTCCAAAATATTCCTAATAAATACATATATTCAATTCTGGAATCACTTTGAAAGCAATTCAGTGTTTCATAAAATTTCGTCATTGTACTCGTCATGTATTGAACTCCACGTCAGGCGGTACAGACGTGTCATAAATTTGCCCCTGAAGACGGATGCCGATGTGCGTCCGAAATATATTGGATAAAAACGAAATTTAAATTGAGTTTTAATCACGACCTCGAGCCGGCTACCACCAATATTCTAATAATAATAATAGTTATACGGATACAAGTAGATTAAGGTTCCTCAGACAGGCTGATTCGTCTGGATCCCTCCAGACTCGTCAGTGAGACTTTTATTGCTTTCCACACTTACAGCCACCAGTAATTGTTTATATAAGCTACGCTTTCGCCTAATTACATTGGTGGGGCTTGTGTCCAAGTGTCATAAAAACTAAAAAAAACGTTTTATTTTTTGAGTGTAGAATATTCAACTATATTAAGAATTTTAAAGCTGCCTTATAAACTCTGCATTGCAATGGTCCTTCTAAAAATATTTTCTTTATATTTGCCTTATAAGCTTTGTAAAATAGAGCATTTTAGGATAAAAACATTCAAAGTTCATTCATACAGAAAAGCAAATTATCCGGAGTCTAGTTTTACGTTAACTAATTTTTATTTTGTACCTAGTTGCTTAATTTTCCATTAGCAGAAATACCAAGAAGCTACCAAAAGTTTGGCTAGAATTTGATAATGACTTTAAATTTGTACTTAAAATTCCTACTTTCACTCTTTCATTTCAGATGTTAGTCCCTAATATTTTGGTATATTTTTGGTATATCTTCTACTAAGCTTTCGATTTCCAAATTGCACCACTAAAGTGTTTTCTAAATTATTTCTCTATTTTTACATATTTACACTATGCAAAACAGTTGCCATAAACAGCATTGGCCAAGTAGTTTGGACACGTTTTCCCTTGTTTGGTGGCTAAAACTATAAACAGGGTGTGGGCAGCAAACAAAACACAAACTACAAATTTATGATAATCAACTAAGCCTTTTCGAAGCGTTTGAATTTAATTATGTTTACACCTTGAATAAGAATTTCTGTATTTATCTTGTTGATGGTCCTTAAATAAATGTACAAGTGTATATGGCGAGCGTGTGTTTGTGTGTGTTATTAATTTGTCATTGTTCTCACTTTAATAATTTTCCTGATTTTTACTTCCTCTTTTTTGTTTTTGTGGTGTCAAATGTGATGCTGAACGCCATGCTTACAGGTTATCCATGTGGTTGCATTGCCTATGTTTCGGATCCCAGCTTTCAGAATCGTTATTAGTTATGTTTTGTGTTGTAGTCTGTGTGTTTAATTCATTTTACATACCATTAAACTGTAGCTGAAATGTGAAGCATATTTTGTTAATCAATAAATTTAAAATAAATGATGCAACAATTATAAACAATTCTAAGATATCAAGTGGAAAACCCAAACATATATATAAAAAAGTATTTATTTAAAAATATTATCAATAACTATTTTCATTTTTATGCTAAAACTTGGAAACTCGGTTATACCAGTTCCAACGGGTATTTACCGGTAAAATTCAGAGATCCTTAAACCCAATAACTTTACTGAACTTTATTCAACAGAAAAGAATAACACAGAAGGTAATTTACTCATATGTAATCAACTTTGCACCGGAGAATAAAGTTTGCAACCCCTTTTCAGTAGCTTTAACAATAAGAAGAATTTTCGATAGTTTATGGAATAAAAGATTTACCATTTAAGTATATCTTTTAATTAATGGTCCAGAACTCTGCCCGTACAATGTTTTGGTGCTCTTCAGTTCCAAAATTGATCGGTTCTTTCATACAGGTTGTCAAAAATGACAATTATATTGCTTCCAATTTTAGCTCTCAGTTTTAAACGGCTCTTTTTGGTTTGGATTCAGCTTTAATTCTGTGATCCAAAATATCCAACGGCTGGCAGTGTTCAGGATCGATCGGAATACCATTTATATCGGTTATCTTTTCAAATATCAAGTATGTTTTGCTCTAAGATAAATTTCAATTAAAGGCCTATTTCCAGGAACAATAAATTATATTCTTGGCACAGTACTTCCTATGAATAAAACACCATTGCACAACTGTTAAAACTAAAAAATTTGAACAACTGTCTTATAGCCTATTTCCCTGAGCAACATTTAACATCTAACAGCTTGAAACAAAATGTTTCTATCCCACATTTTCCTCATAAAATAAAGTAATGTTAGAGAAACTTGTAATGCAATTTAAAATTTTGTTTTGTTTTTAATATTAAGTCGGCAAGGAAAACACTTGAAATTGTCTTGCATGGAAGCTGGCATGAGATATTTGTTGATGACATGCGAAAAAAATACCGACATGATGCAGATCTGCCCACCTTCCTCACAAAAGACCTAATTCTCTTCGATTAAGAAATTTCGATCAGCGTCTACATCGGTAATTCTAATGCCCATATACCAAATCACTTAAGATTTGGTAACCAAGAAGTGATAATAAATTGATCACGTTAGAGACGGGAACAGTAGAGTTGGCGAATATTGTCCCCAAACATCCAACGAGTCTTACTTTGGGAGAAAGACCAAGCATGCCGGTCTTTCAATAGCCCCCATATGTTTCTTAAAGCTGCTATTGTTGACCAAATATTAAATAAATTCATGCCAATCTATTGTTTCTTTAAGTATTTTGGTATTATTTTATATTCAATACATTCTTAAGAGCGACAACTGACAGATGTAAGATTTTAGATGTTACCCGTGTAGATTTCCATGCGTTCCTTTAAAATATACTTAGTGTGTAAGGTAAAGTAAAATTGGGTTGTCAAGATGACACAGCCCCAAGGGGCTAAAGCCGAGCCTTTCAATTGCCGGGAATCTTAGCACAAGAGAATGGGACCTACGTTTAACGCGAACCGAACGGCAGTTTTTGAGAAGCTTTTCAGGTAATTAAATCTGGCGCCAACAGCAAGAGGTGTGGGGTGTAAAGTTTTTTTCAAAGAAAAACTTTTCATTAGATGTTCGAGGCGGGATCGAACCCACGACCTCATGCTCAGGGTCGCGCACACTAACCGCTGAGCCACCCAGCCACTACTTAGTGTGTAGAGACTATTAATCATACGAAGCATTGGGACAGAAATAAAATTTATTTTTCCTGGGAACAGGCCTTAAGGATGAAACCTTATTGCACCGAAAAGTCCATTATCATTATTGACATGAGAACAGACGTTCTTGAATCGAAAACTTTTCGTACCTACAGTAAGCCGCTAAATTTTTAAACAGCGCCCTCTGAATTTAATAAGTTGGTACTAGGACCAGCACGACAAGAGCTTGTGTACTTTTCATTTTCGCACATAAGAAAGGGACCCAAAGTTTAACGCCAAATCAAAACGGATGCCTCTCGTCCAGTGCGATAAAATACTTATTATGCTTTTGGCACAAGTCACAATTTCTAAGTTCAAATACAAAACATCTTGGATTGAGTACAAAGCTCCAAAAGTGTGCAATGAAAAATGCGAATTATTTACTACAACCTATAAGTATGATCAGAAGGGTCTTAAAATAGTTCGAAATGAACTTAATATCCCCAAAGCACTATGGGCCAAATGGTCAGGCTAGCGGTAAATACAAGGTGGGCCAAAAGAGTACTGGGCCAAAAGGTCTTGGAAGATGTTATTTTTACAAAAGCCGAAAATATAAAGAGGTAAATATATAATTCTACATCTGTCTAGTCCACAAATGTCAAAACAGATCTGACTTTGGCGGCTATTTGTAAAAATAAGAGCATCTTCCAATAGGGTGACTTCTTTTGGCCCACCTTGTAGTATGTAGCATTAAAGCTATTTTAACGAAATTTTGGCAAAAATAGTTTTTTTAATATCTGCACAACATTTATAATCTGAATCAATATCTGACTACTATAGATAGTATATCATATAGCACATTTGTGCAGGTAAAAAATGCATCAAAATTGTTCGAAAAATTCGTTTTCCTGGTGTATTTCAGACCGCACGTTCTGGGTTTTTTTCGGAAAATGAGTTAAGTCCATATGTGACTTAAATATCAAATTTAAACAAAATGAAAAAATATTTCATTCTCGAACTTAAAGGGATTGGAACGATCTGTAGAAAAAAAGTTTTAGTGAAAAACTTTTTGTCTTCGAGTGAAACGTCTTCAAACTTTGTATTTATTAGTTTTCTATGCTTTTTCATGATTCCAACTACGTAGTGTAGCTTCTTTAGAAAAATTAGGTCTGAAAAATTGACTTGGTAGCAAAAACTTTTGTGTTTTTAATGAAATCATCCTTAAATTGGCACGTATTTAGCCTATTGTACTTTCACACAATTCTACAAAGTTTCATCAAATTCAGATAGCATAAAGCTTCTATAGGAGCAATCGGTCGACAAACTCGTTTTAGTGTAAAAAACTTTTTTGTTTTCCATATAGGTTCGCATGTATTCGCACTCAGTTTAACAGACAAATTCAAACTAACACGAATATAGGCGAATGAAGCGTCTTTTATTTCTCATAAAACTTCTACAGATAACGGAAAAAGCGGTATTAGAAAGCTTTTATTATGCAAGGTCTTGCCGTAGTGGCCGTAGTGGCTCAGCGGTTAGTGTGCGCGACTGCTGAGCATGAGGTCGTGGGGTCGATCCCGCCTCGGAACATCTAATGAAAAGTTTTTTTCTTTGAATAAAACTTTACACCCGGCCACACCTCTTGCTGTTGGCGCCAGCATTGCAGTAATTAGCCATGAAAAGCCTCTCAAAAACTGCCGTTCGGATTCGGCGTTAAACTGTAGGTCCCTTTCTCTTGTGCTAAAATTAGAAGCGCACAAGCCAAGAGATTGAGAGAAGCTCGGCTTTGGCCCCTTGGGGCTGTTGTCATCTTGACAAGCCGATTTTACTTTTATTTACTTGCCGGTTAAACATATAAGCACAGGACGTAGGTGCTTACTTTTAATTAATTGCATACCATTTACTATATAAAACCGCACTATGCTTTTTAAATAATGTTATTTTTATACCATTTACTCGTAGAGTAAAAAGGGTTTACTAAGTTGTGCAAATGTATGAAATAGGCAGAAGGAAGCATCTCCGACCCCATAAAGCATATATATTCTTGATCAGCATCAACAGCCGAGTTGATATAGCCATGTCCTAACTTTCTGTCTATCTGTCTATCTGTATAAACACCTAGATCTCGGAGACTAGAAGAGATAGAGCCACCAAATTTTGTACGTAGACTCCTATTGTCCCTACGCAGGTCAAGTTTATTTCAAATTTTGGACACGCCCCCTTCTGCCCCACAATAAAAATTATTGAAAAATTGTTGAATAACTCGTTCAATTTTGAAGATATCAAGCTGATATTTTGCATGTGCCCAATATCTACAATCTGTGAAAGTTTCATAAATATCAAATAATAAATGGCAAAGTTATAGAAGTTATAAGAAATGTTGCATACTCTTAGGCTTCACATGCTCTGTTTGCTTACATAATGCTGAAATGTTGTTATTAATGTTAATGCTCTGTTAACTAACATAAGGAGAGGCTATACAACATTAATTTCCCTGAATAACCGGTATATCGAAGTCGGGCAGGACCGACTTTAACTTACGCTCTGGTTTATATTGTCTTGTCCAACAAACGCATCCAACAATACGGAGGGAAGAAATTTCAATGCTCGCATTAAACAATATGTGATCTTTGAATGTGATTTTCGAATGGAGTGTTATCTTTCAAAATCAATTGAATTAATTACCGATAGCCGGGCCATTTCGCCCATAGTGCAAAGCAGTCTTATACGAACTTTAAGTCAGAATTTAAAGCTTGAATCTGGCATTTTAGTACTTATCGTAACTATTGACACCTTGTGTACCTAATTGAAGTACACATTTTAATTAAAAACTTTCCTGGTTCTTAACTGCCATCAATAATGAACATTTGACTTACAGTCTGTTTAGTAGATTGATCGCTGCACCATTCAGCGGTTCTTGGTACTCATTTGATAAATAATCTAAATGAATAAATTAAAATTAAGCCAAAATTTAACTTAACAGTTTTATTCAAAACATTTTCCTTAGCCACAGATTTTAAATTGCTCTCATATTTGTTAATATAATTTAATTAGCAAAAATACAAAAAAAAACTTTTAAAAATGTTATGCAAAATTAATTAAAAAACTCTAGCCAAAATTTTGGTTTGCGAAATCCAAAACTTTCCTACTCCCCTCCGGATCCACTCGTCACAAAACAAATAATGGCCCCCAGTTATAAATACTATATAAGCTCTTGCCAAGCGTTCAAATGTGTGCAGAACATGTGCCATTTTAGCTATTATTGCATTATTTTTTTATTGCATAATTTAACTTTACGTTTTGCCGCATTTTAGCCACATTCACGTTCCACAAATTGTGGTGCAGAAAGTTTCGTTCGTGCGTTGTTCTCATTTATGTGTTGCATGTGTAATGAGTCATTAACATGGTGCTGCAGTGTTACTTAGTTTTGGGGCTGATGTTTTTAAAAAACTTACTTAAATTTTAATTGTATTTTCGTTGAATTCAAATTAGGTGCGAGGCGTTTATATTTGTGTTGAAATAAATTTCCGTCGGTCAATTAATAAAGAATGAACAAATATTGCCATGGCCATATGGACTAGCAGAGCTAAATGAACAAAATTGTGCATATTTGTCCAAATATATCACTAAGCTTTAATGTTATGCCACTGTTATGTTTTTTGTTAAATAAAAGTATTATCATAGTTGCTCAACCAATTATCATTAATGATAAAAAGAAAACTTCAAATCTTTAAGTAGATCGATATTTTCAAGTATTACCAAATTTCAATACCACACCAGACCCCCTGGTCTATTTTTGAGTTCTATATGGTTGTCTTAGTTTTATTATTTCTATATATAATCTTATATAAAAACTTTTTTGTTTTCAATGGAAATGTCCTTTACATTGGCACATATAATTATTTTATATACTTTTACACAATTCTTCAAAGTTTTGTCAAAGTCGGATGACTATAGCATATAATTGCAGTTCGAATGATCGGTGGAAAAAATACGTTCAAGTGAGAAAAGCTTTTTTGTTTTAAGGCTTGATTGCAGATGACATGAAAATTTATTTCGGCTCAATACTTCTTTCAAATAAAGCTGATTTTTATAAGCATTCAGATTTCAAAGCAGCTCAAAAGTGTTTCTATTCTTTAGAAGTTCGACATAAAAATTTATTTTCGTTCGTTCTGGAAATCAGCCTTAATATGGAATCGCCTCCAAATTTTGTACTTGGGAGTTAGTCATGCTTTCCCATGATTCCACTAAGTTTAGTCTTAGTTAGAAAATCTTTTTCGATTTCAATGGAAATGTCCTCAAATTGGTTTGTCTTTATTTTATATGCTCTCACAAAGTTCTTCAAAGTTTTGTCAAAATCGGATGACTATAGCAAATAGTCAAACAGCAAGGGTATATAAACTTCGATGTGAATGTGTCAAGACATTTCACATTATACAATTGTAAAAAAGCACGAATTTTAAACGTTTAAGCGGGTGGCTCATAACACTCCCGTCATCACTAGAGGTGCAAACGTGACGTAAATTTGAACATGTCACGGTGTGTCGCGACGTGAACGTCAGCATTCTCAGAGCTTCTTGCGTGAACAACCGTAGTCCGTGCGTGCTTCGTGAGTGAATAAGGATAAATCATCGTAAATATATGTTATGCAGTATTCACGAAATCTTTGAAAATGAATATTTGGTAAACAAGTCTATTCACTACAAAATGTGCATTGTGTTTAATGGAATTTAACTGACAAATAAAATGAAACCACACTCAAATCAAATGAAAACAACTGGCAGGAATTTCAAGAACCTCGAAAATTTTGCTTTTGCGATTTTGCAGGAAATCGGCTTAAAATTTTGAATATGTGTGTCAGAAAAAGGACGAATTAAAAACAAATCTTTTGAAAGGAAATGAAAGTTATCAGCGCTGTTCAGCCAACTCTACCTCACCTGCGATGCTTTCAGCATCGTCAAATTGCCATTATAAATTGACGGGAGACAATCCCGATTCGGATCGATATCTAGCCTCCTCGTACTTAAAATTTTAGGCCCGTTGCCGGGATCAAGTAATTTTTTTTAGGCTTTAAATTTTCCCGCCATTTTTGTTTCGGCGTAGATATGTAGAAACTTTTAATGAAAATTGGTTAATTTCCCTCTTGCATGAGCATTCGTGACAAGTACTTACGTTGTTCATAATTCTTGAGTGACGTAAAACGCTTTTATTATTACTTGCGTAAGTCATGCGTAAGGTGACTTTTAGTTCGTGAATCGTTCGGGACTTAAAAGAAAATTTGCTCACGCGTACAGCTTTTGTCATCACCAATAGTCTGTTGGTTTGAATTAAAATTGAATTGAATTAAAATGCTCTTTAAATTATTTGGGCAATTAGTTTAATCTGCTAAGAACATTTCGTCAAAAGTTTCAGCTTTCTCACAAGACTGGCCCACAGTGCGATGGTCGGTTTTTTAAAGTAAGTACTCCCAGCCTCTTGCCGAGTTTTAGCATTAACAACTGAAGTAAGTAACGCTCCAAACTTTAAGTACCGTTTTTCAGTTGCTTAACTAATTTTCTGTTTATACCGTTCACGCTCTAAAATGCACATACCACCTAAATAAATCACTTGCCTCCCCGATTTTACGCTCTAATAAAACAAATTCAAACTTTTCGGGCTGAACGTGTAAAACAAAAAGAATGCACCATTAAATTTGGCAAAAACTTCATTAAACTCGTTAGGGGTAACTCGTCAGACCAACTGCACTTCAATCGCCATGGAGAGCAACGCGAGCCGGCCTATACCCAAACCAAGTCAGAGGGAATAGGGAACACATCAAAAGCGTGTAAACTAATCACAAACAAACCTAATGGCGAAGGCTCATCAAAGTTTTTGCCAACGCTGCTGCTGCTGATGTAGTTGGAGCTGCTGCATTTTTCGGAAATTCAATTCAATTGTGTGAATTTCATTTGAATTACACACATCAAGGGTTTAGGGAGAGCGAGCTCTGAGCGCTGTGGGCGTGGCAGAAGCGCTGATGGCCCGCACATGGCGAAGGCAAACTGAACTGGTGAATTGTGCTGGTACACAATTTATATACTCTTTTACTCTAAGGGATTAGAATTTAAACATTTGCCAACGGAAATTATCCATAAAATTTAATAAAAAGAAAGGTAGAAATTAGGCTAGGTCGGAAGTCTGAAAACCTGTTCCAAAGTACAGGGGACTGATGAACGCTGATACCAAAAAAAAATTGAATAACTTTTTTTCTATTTGATGAATCTCCTTAATTTTTGTTTTGTTTTGTAGATTGATCTTTGAATTTATGGAAAATGGATAATTGGGACACTGAAACAAGAATTTGGATTGGTTCAAAGAGAGTATAGGCTCACGTTTGGCGGCGATCCTCCGACCAGATGGACCATAATGAGACTTGTTAAGAATTTTGCCGAGCGTGGGACAGTCGAAAGAAGACCTTACCATCAAAACCCTACAGTTCGAACGGAGGAAACAATCGCTGCGGTAGCTGCAGCCAAACAAAACAATTCAAGAGTTTCGACAAGGAACTTATCTGCTCAAATGGGTATAAGTAGACAGTTATTGCAGTCAAGTATGCACAATGATTTGAACTTATTCCCATATAAAATTCAAATGGTCAACAAACTGAACTTAAATGGTGGAAGAGGACGAAAACATTTTGAACTGTCTTTTTATGTCTGACGAGGCCCATCTCGACTTAAACGGGGAAGGATTTTGAAATCAAATATTTTTAGATTTTATTAAGCTTTATTTAATAAAATTCAATGAGCTTTAACATGAATAAAAGAAAAATAAATTCCATAAACTGAAAAAAAAGTAATTTGACTTTCCTAATGTAGCAATATTCATCAGCCACCCTGTAGTTTAAATCTGTTTAAAAGGTGGTGGTGAAACAATCCAATTTGGAATCATGCTCGAAATCTATTTAGAATAGATAAGAACTGGTCAAAATACTTTTTATATTGAGAATCTATTCTCAAATCCACGCCTTTAACATCCCGTCTCAATCCAGAATATATATAAATTTTAAACTTAACTTTTAATGCTTTGTTTTTAGTGACCTGCACTTTGTTATGCTTAAGTTGTTAAAGAAGTCTCAAATATATTTAAATAATGTTAACCTAACAACAACTTATGACGGTTTCACTATCTATCGCAGATTTTGGGTGTGGATGTTTTATTTTAAGTCGATCTAATGATAACATATTATATTTGTTCTACAAAAACAAGAAATAGTTTATTTATTGTTGTGAAGTGCCTATGTATATTTGCATTATATTTTTGCATATTATCTTTAGGTTCACATTTTCGTCCCCTTAATTGAATATAGAACCAAATAACTGAAGTTTAATCACTATATATCCAATTTGTAATCTGATCTTCAAAACGTGTCAGATAATTAATATTTGTACCGTGAGAGTACACCCAAGTTTGCAGGAAAATTTTAAATTCTTTTTTATTGGGAACTCCCAAATTGTTGTTGTTATTTTGGGGTGTGTGTGTGTGTTGACGCTACTGCCGACGACGCCGTTTTTGCATTTATTTTGCGGCTAAAACTTTAATTGAGTTTTAAACCATTTTGCTGGTTTGGCCTGGCTCCGCCCCCAAAGGATTGTTTGTATGCAGTTGGTGATGATGGCGGTGCTGCTGCTTGCTTATTGCCTCCACCAGCCTTTGAGTGATGAGTTCTGGCTGCAAATGTTTTTATTTATTTCTTTGTTTACATCTCTGGGGCTCTTCCGAAGCTTTTACCTGCACTTCAATTTTTTCCTTCTCTTCCAAGTTTGAAGTCAGAGAGCTCAATTTTGTAACGCATGCATACAGTTGGCGAAACAAAGTACTGATTTAATACAAAAAGTAAGATGACAACCTTATTTAAACACTGGTCCACTGCATCCATTACAAACTTGAATCTCTACCAAAAAAATTTATAATGCGATTCTGGAAAATCATTATTTGTCCTATCTTAATTTCCTTCTTCTTGTGAGTATGAACAAACTGATCTCAGGGATGGTTCGACATGTATGGGACTTATTACTTAAGCTAATTATGCTTGCAGGTAGATCAAGATCTCGCACCCACAGTTTGGAAAGAAGGTCATATCTCTTACAGTTTTATAGATAAATGGTTGGTACCTTCGAGACATATTCAGTACACAGAGAAAACAAAATTAGCTACGACACGCATGTAAATAAGGCAATCCTTAAAAAAGGTAGTTTGTCCTACTAAATTTCACACACTAAATGTAAAAAAATAGAAAGCTACACGTGATCCCCCTTTTCCCATTTTCAATGGGAACAGGGTATAATAAACGAGGCATGTAGAAACGTTAAATGCTGCGTGGACAAAGTCTAAGGGTACATGAGAAAATCTGCTGATTTCCAAATAAATTTGGCTTTTGAAAGTTGTAGATTAAAATCAGTACAGAATAATTATATTTTTCACATAGAAAACTGTTCTTCACACCTGATATGTAGGTTTTCAAAATAAACGTTAAGGACTTAAAGTGCTGAATGCTACATTTAGAAAATCGGCACGAAACGTGTTGTTGATCCCATTCTCATCGTCGCTGGTCGCTTCCCTTTATAACTGTGATTTGCGGCATTGCCGCGCGAGTGGTGACAGTCGTATGGACTAAGTTGCCGAGACAAAGTAAGTAAGTGGCGAATTCGAATGCCAGAAAAGGTAAGTGAAAAACAAGTAAGAAAGCCGGTCAAGCCCGACTGCAACATACTCTATACCTGTGATGTGCTGCCCATCACCGTTGAGACTGGTGCTGCCCATAATTGTTTGTGTTCCTTGTAACTCAACTATCGTTCATCCGATCTTTCTCATTCTTTTAGCGGATCGGTAAATAATCTTGATTACTAAATATATCCAGAAGGTTCCAACCTTCTATCAATAAAACTGTGGAAGCGGTGGCGGGAGGGACGTGGAAAAAAATAACAATAAACTTGATCTGCCTGCAAGAAAATATAAGAAGTTTTTGTCCCATACATGCCAATCCTCTGTCTATGACCTTATCTGAGATCTGTGCGTTCATTCGGACAGACAGACAGACAGACAAACGGAAGGACAGACGGATATTGCTACGAGGGCGGTCCCAGAAATAGCCGACCAAACTACTGAAACACAAAAATTTATCATTATACCCTGTTCCCATTGAAAATGGGAAAAGGGGGATCATGAAGTTGTGCAAAAGTATGTAACAGGTAGAAGGTTAAGTAAAAGTAAAATCGGCTTGTCAAGATGACAACAGCCCCAAAGGGCCAAAGCCGAGCTACTCTCAATCTCTTGGCTTGTGCGCTTCTAATTTTAGCACAAGAGAAAGGGACCTACAGTTTAACGCCGAATCCGAACGGCAGTTTTTGAGAGGCTTTTCATGGCTAATTACTGCAATGCTGGCGCCAACAGCAGAGGTGTGGCCGGGTGTAAAGTTTTTATTCAAAGAAAAAAACTTTTCATTAGATGTTCCGAGGTGGGATCGAACCCACGACCTCATGCTCAACAGTCGCGCACACTAACCGCTGAGCCACTCCGGCCACAACAGGTAGAAGGTTTGCGACCCTATAAAGTATATATATTCTTGATCAGCATCAAAAGCCGAGTTGATTTAGCCCTGTCCGTCTGTCCGTCGTCCGTCTGTCGGTATGAACGCGTGTTTCTCATAAGCCACAAATTTTTGCATGTAGATTGGTGTATACCCGATTCAAAACGAGTTTGTTTCAGATTTGGAAAATTCCTCCCCCTTCCCCCCTTTAAGCGCAAAAAACTGTCAGAGCCACAATTTTTAAGATAGACTTTCCAAACTTTACATATATCAAGTAAGGCCCAATATCTATCTATTCTGAAAAGATCACCAACATAGGACAATAAACACCGAAGTTATATACGAATCAATTTTGCTTGTGGGAGAGAGGGGGTCTTGCATTGTCAGTTATCACTTGCGGCCGCATGCCATGCGTTTGTGTGTATGTTGGAGTGTGTGTATGTGTGAGTGTGTGTGTATGTAAAGGAAAACACACGAAATCAAGGGAACAGGGTATTTTGTAGTCGGAGCACTCGACTGCAGCTCCCTTACTTGTTTATAATAAGAACTGTGAAGCTCTTCAAAATAGGCGTTAACCTCGGACTCCACCTCTTCATTGTTGCCAAATCTTTTTCCTTCGAGCCATTTTTTCAAGTTTGGAAATGTACAGCACTTTTTGAAATGCCTACACATTCAGCTAACTCACGAACTTTCAATCGCCGGTCACTCAATACACATTTTTCAATTTTGCCCTCCATTTCTGAAGTGGTCACCTCATTTGGACGCCCATTACGATGTTCATCTTCGCAGCTCAAACGACCTCGCTTAAACTCAGCCACCCAATATTTTATTGTTGTAAACGAGAGAGCAGAATTACGGAAGGTAGAATCCAGCTCCTTTTTAATATTAGTTGGACTAAGACCTTTTATATGAAAGTGTTGTATCACATAACGATGACCAATTTTGTCCATGTTTGCAAATCAATAACAAGCGTTCTCTATTAAAATCGACCAAAAAAAAACTGTGCAAGGTAAACTTAAGCTATTAATAGTCGGTACTTCCCCTTTTTAATATTTTTTGTGAACATTTTCCAACACTACTGTGCTAGGTCGGCCATTTTTGGGACGGCCCTCTTACCTTGGAAGTGCGACAAGATCAGTAAATGTTCTGCCGAATCAAAAACTCAATATGCTCCGCAAAGATTTCATCCTTTTACTTTCCCAGAAAATTTGTCAAAATTAGATGACTATAGCATATAGATTCAGTATGAATGATAGATCGAAAAAGATGTTCTTGTGAGAAAAACTTTTTTGTTTTAAATGGAATCGCCTCCAAGAAATGTACTTGTTAGTTTGTTATGCTTTTCCATGATTCCATTGGGTTTGGTCGAAATCGGACATCTTTATAGTATAGCTCCCATAGAAAAGTAAGGTCCGTAAAGTAGCCGAAAAGTAGTAGCCTCGGCCGAGTCGAAGTTAATATTCCTCTAGTGTTTAAAAATCAGTCGTTACTATTAATGTTTTCATTATTTATTTACCTTATTAGTTGTGGACCAAAGGCCACTTTCATCACTTGAAGAAGAGGATTTTCCTTTTAAGTCATGATCATTTTGTGACCATTTCGAGCGGTTTCTTTTATTAATCCCTTTTATATTAACCACACAAAATGAACAATCATCTTTATGATCTGAAGGTTCCGTTACATCATTGGTGTGTGATACTTAGTTAATATGGGGTCTTTTCTCATACGCCCATCATCGCGATGACTCCACACATAATTTTACATACCATATGAGGGACCCAGTACTTCCTTATTTGTGTTGGGGTAATCTTGTAAAAAAATTTAAATGGAAAACTTAAGAAGTCCTTTTAGCAAACTCGGTTTATTAGTTATTCTCAATCATTTTGCATATGAAAATGGTAAATTTTTCCATGCGAGCGATAAAATGGAGTTGCACCTAAAATTGGCAGTGGATGCGCCTCTGTATTGAAGACCCATTGGTCCAACGGGAAAAGCGTGTCATTGGAGAATAAGAGATACAAATACTTAAGAGTCTCGGCCAGAAAATAACTTTGCTGTACTCCATCCTGTTTGCCGTCCACCTTGTATACATTGACCAGACCCGAATAACCAAATTCGCTGCGACAATATTTCTCCAACGATTCAACCACTTCCCAACCCCAATCACGATATTTCTGTTTATGGGTCAGACGCCAGAGTATAAAGTAAGTCTCCACAACCTCAGGACGTAGACGATAGCTGGGCTGATCGTTTGGCAATGATGTGGCATCTTCAGCAGGAGTCGAGTGAAAACTAAAGGACTCAGGTCCCAGACCAGTGGCCGTACGTCGGTAGCTCTCGTGACAGGTATGTGCCAGTTCCTTGCCTAATCTCATATGCTTGGCAGCGGTTCCAGTGTCATTGTCATAGGTGGATGAGCCCAAAGCCAACATTCCACCAGCAAAACAAGTCAAATGCTCCATTCTGCGTACGACATGTAAGTTATCCAGTTCCCCCACATAGGTGAGCCCACCGGAGCTGCGGCCGACTTGGTCATTGATGATATGTTCCATGGCCTGCTGATACATGCGTAGTGCCTGTATATTCTTGCGACCTGATTGCAGCCAGGATTTAAGTAAGTACTCATAGAAACTATCGCCCATGGCGCCTAAAGACATTTTCAGGGGACCCCAATGTCCCGAATCTGGATGCAGATAAACGGGATACAATCCATTGGGCTTATCAAATATATCCAGGCGCTCGCGTATGCTGTGTACAAGGCGGTAATAGACACGATCACCTGTGACATCCGTAAGGTAGGTAAATTCCAGATTGAGTGTGCCAAACTCTGAGAGAATGGACTCGGGCGTCCAGGTGTGTGGCCTGCTGGCTCCCGTTATCAGATTCACCATAGCACGTGGTATGCCCGTGGTGGTGGCAAATGCAGGCAATAATTTGGAGGCCACATATTTCGCCTTATCCTTGAACAGCTTCTCGCCAGTAAAGGAGTAGAGCGAGAGCAGACCTCCGACCAGGCGTATGTTCACCTCGAACACTGAGACATCGACATTGTGCAACAGGGTAAAGTTGTGTTCCAACCAATCACGTCCTCGCCTATACTCCGCTTCCAAACCCATAATGTAGAGGGTATCCAAACTATCTATAATGGTAAGACCCAAGCGATGACTTCCAAAAATGCTGCCATAGTGCGGTTTTCCACTTAAGGCATTCACTTCGTTGTGCCCAAAGGCCTTTTTCGAATAACCACTCCAGGCATGTATCATCATTTCCCGAATCTTATCACGCTTTGCATTGACTGAGGGATCCGCATCGGCACCACCACCCATGGGTAGCTTCTGATTTGTGTTCGTCGGGACTGCAACGAGTGTAAAATTAATTAAGAGCTTTGAAAATATAAAGAACTCACCTAGTTGAGTTTCCACTAAGCAACTAAACAATAGAATTGAATACACAACATATTTAACTATCATTTCAACAGAACAAATTAATAAGCTGAAGTGACTGCTTCAAACTATGTTCTGCTAGAAAACTGTTTAATAGTTCGAGGTGTAACAAATGAAGTTGCTAGCGTAAAATGTGAGATTTTTCATTAGAACGAAGCACAGTGGAGCCGCAGCCCACGAAGCGTTTCAAAGATAAAAATTTTTGAATATGGGTTTAACGACCTATTTTGATTTTAGTCAAAGTGAATGTTAGCAGGCTCAAGGTCGAGGTTTGATTATAGTTCAATAATCAACCAGAAAATTCAACAGAGAATACATTTGAACATGAACAGTAGCTGTGGCTGTGTAGACGGCCGTTTCGGCTGCCGCCATGGCAAAGCCTTCGTCAGTACACTTTCAGCTTTAAGCTATATGAAGGTATATGAACAACCTTCAATGCCAATGCATATACCTTCATATACCCTAAAAACGCGGAGCTTAAAGCTAGTTGAAAGTTCGTGCAAGTTTGGACAAAGCTCAATCGACTCCGCTCGTATCCTTGATCAAGAATATATAAAGTTTATTTGGTCGGGAGTGAATATTTGTATGCGTCGCAAACTTAGGGTCAAAATTGTAATCCGCTTTGCAAGGGTATACAAAAAGTAAAACAAAAATAAGTAAGAAATTCTGTCAAGCCCGACTGTAGTATACACTATACCAACGAAAGTGAATGCTCGGTATACATAATGATGTTGCAGGAGCTGTTGCATACATTCTTTTGCTCATCACTTGGCTATCGATTATCCGATCCTTAGCAATCCTTTGGTGGATCGAAAAATAATGTAAAATGGCTTGACCCAAAAGGCCAAAGCTGAGCCTCTCTGAATCTCTTCACAACAGAAAGGGACCTACATTTATTTATGGGACTTATGCTTCTTATACTTGAAGGCAGATCAAATTTATTTAAATTTTGCCACGCCCCCTCCCGCCCCTGCAAATTGGAAAAAACGTCATATCTCCCACAGTTTTATAGATATAAAGTTTGTTCCTTCTGGACACATTTAGTAATTAGGATTAATAATCGATCCGCCAAAGAAATAGTAGAGATCGGATGAACCGTTGTCGAGTTATAATGAAAAACAAACAATTATGGGCAGCGCCGGTCGCAACGGTGATGGGCAGCACTTCACAGGTACAGAGTATGTTATAGTTGGGCTTGACCGACTTTCTTTCTTGTTTTTTTTGTAGATTGATCTTAAAATTTGAGGAAAATGTATAACTGGGACACTGAAATAAGAATTTGGATTGTCCGCCGCTATCATGCCCTGGAGTCCGTAGTTTTGGTTCAAAAAGAGTAAAGGCGCACGTTTGGCGGCGATCCTCCGAGCAGATGGACCATAATGAGATTTGTTAACAATTTTGCGTGCGTGGGACAGTCAAAAGAAGACCTTTCCCTCGAAACCCTCCAGTTCGGACTGAGGAAACAATCGCTGCTGTAGCTGCTGCCATTCAAAACAATCCAAGAGTTTCGACAAGGAACTTATCTGCTCAAATGGGTTTAAGCAGACAGTCATTGCAGTCAATAATGCACGATGATTTGAACTCATCCCATATAAAATTCAAATGTCCAACTTGCTGATTCGCTTGGAATTTTATCCTTAAAACTTAAGCATTAACTCCAAAATGGTGACTAGCTGCATTGGTTGTCTGTTTTTGCTTTAATTGCTTTTTGCAGTTCCCAAATGCTTAAGGTTGTGATTGCATAGAGAGAAAGTCTGCAGTCATTAGCTACGTCGACTACGAAAATGCGGTAAATTTTGAATATCGAACACCTGGTTTTTATACCAAGTTCCCATTAAAAATGGGAAAAGGGGGATCGTGAAGTTGTGCAAAACTATGTAACAGGTAGAAGAAAACATTTGCTATCCAATAAAGTATATATATTCTTGATCAGCATCATCATCAACCGAGTCGATTTAGGCATGTCCGTCTGTCCGTCCGTCTGATCGGAAAAACGCGTCGATTTCAGAGACTATAATAGATAGAGCCACAAATGTAGGTAGGTGTATACCAGTCCCAGATCAGATTTTTTCCACCACTCCCACTTTAGCTAAATGACTCCTGATCGTTGAGCCAATACCATGCAATCAGAGCTTTAAACAGGGAGGTTCTAAGCTCTCTAGAAAGATTCAAGCTTTCACACTTAGAAACTTTTGCTCGAAGCTAAGCAACGACAGCCATTAAGTTTGGTTTTCTGTATGTGAGTCCAATTTTGCTTTCATTGCGCTTTGCAGTTCCCAACTGTTTAAAGTTCTGATTGCATGGAATTGGCTAAACGATCAGGAGTCATTTAGCGAAACGCCTTCTGATGATTGGATTGGATATCCATGAAATGCATAAGTTGTTTATAGTTGTGAACAAACGCAACTTCTTGACCTCGAGCCAGCGAACTCATTACTAGTTTATATAGCTTTTATAAATCTGACATTTTTTATTCGATCTTTATGAAACTTTCAGAGATTGTAGATATTAGGCACATACACTACACTGCAAAATAATCGCTTGATATCTTCAAGATTGTAGGAGTTATTCAACATTTTTAATTGTGGTGGACGGAAGGGGGCGTGGCTAAAATTTGAAATAAACTTAAATTTGGTGGCTCTAGCTCTTCTAGTCTCCGAGATCTAGGTGTTCATACAGACAGACGGGCATGGCTATATCGACAAGGCTGTTGATGCTGATCAAGAATATATATACTCTATGGGGTCGGAGATGCTTCCTTCTGCCTGTTACATACATTTGCACGACTTTTTACTCTACGAGTAACGGGTATAATCAGAGAATGTAATGTTGAGTATGAAAAAAAACTGACGAAAAAAAATTATTTTACGTTTTTTATTTAATCTTTCATAAGTATCAACACAGAGAAAACAAAATATGTAAAAACAACACGAAAATTTAGTTTTTCTAGACGTTTAACAGGGATTTTGCACCCACTACGCTTGTGTAGCTATTCTTCATGAAACGTTTAGCTTTCTCATTTCTACATGCGACATGTGGCTTTTCTACACGCCACGTTTAGGTTTCATTTTATTTTAAGAAAAAAATAAAAAAATCCTATTTACACAAGGGAATGAGGTGAGGGGGGTAGTGTGGGAAGGAATGGGTGGAAGGGGCACAAAGAGGGCCAGGTCCTTCTTCTGAAAAACGTAACACTTCAATTTTTTTACACTAACCTTGTCTGGGACTCGAACTTACAACTTGCAAATCGCCAGCATCTTAGCCGATACGACTATTAACCACTCGAGCGACAATGCCGCCAATCCCAGTTATAAAAGGAAACGACGATGAGCTTCACGTTTTGTGTAGATTTTCTAAATGTAGCATTCAGCATTTGAAATCCTTAACATTTAACATGCAACAGTGAACAGTTTTCTAAATGAAAAATATAACTTTCTGTACTGGTTTTGAACTACATTTTCCGTTTAGAATATTCACACGCTCATGTAGGCTTTGAATATCTGAACGTTAGTGGAAAAATCATTAATATCTTTATGGTATTCATATTAGTCAATGAAAAATGGATTTTTTCTTGTCATGTTCCCTTTGCATTCATGTTCCACGCAGAATTTAGCTTTTTAGCATGCCACGTTTACTTTTTAATTTCTACACTTTCGTGTAGTTTTTCTAAATGCCACGTGTTACTTTTAGTTTTATACATTTTTCGTGTGAAGTTAAGCAGGGTGAACTACGTTTCGCTTAGGATTGTCGTTTCTACACTTAGCGTGTAGCTAATTTTGATTTCTCTGTGTAGGTAAAAGAACAATCGAATGAAATGGTTTAGTTCATAAAATGTTTTCTCATATTTAGTAACTACATTCTTAGAATAAATACTATATTAAACTGGTGGCGATTTTCAATATAAAAGCGAAACCCGAAAAAACAATGGGAGAGATAGATATTTCTAGTTTTTCTAGTTTTAGGTTGTAGTTCTAAATTCAATATACTCAATTACTAATAAAGTAGAGACGAACAACTTCTGCGTGTCGGGTGTTCTGGGTGATGCTTACTGCTTTTCGGGCCCTTGATGTGATGGGCTGGGGTCGATCAAGGGATGATTCCACGACGATGGGGCAGCGTCGTTAGGTGGTTCTGGGACAGCGCACTAGGAGACCACTAGACGATTGGGGCGTTCTCGAGCAGACTCGGTGGGTGGAGAAAGGACTGCGCTCTCTAAGACCACGCGAGGATTGATTTAGCATACAGAGAACCGCAATGGTCACTTCTTGTAGCTGCCATACAAATTTGTTTTCTTATTTTTTATTTAATATCCCAATGACACAAGAAATAAAGCTTATAAATTATGTCACAGGTCACAAAATTAAGTCATTTGTTTCAATAGTTTCAAGTGTAAGTAAAAGTCGGCACGAACGAAGTCATCTTTGATTTCTCGTTTTTTATATGTTTCGATCAAACTTCTTCATTTAAATTGACCGAGTGCTCGAATAATACATCTTCCGACACAAACACACAGAGAAAACGGAAACCATGAAAAATATTGTTTAAATGTTTATTGCCCGCCACCATGGCAGAATAATTGAATTTTCAACTAATTTGCAAATTGCACGCAAACCGAAAACAGAATTTCGCCAAACTGCTGCATTTTTGGACAGCGTTTAATGTTATTTATTTTTATTCGTGCGGCCACATTTGGCGATTTGTTGTTGTTTCATGCGGCTACTCATTCATTTTAATTTTTTGCCAGTTGCGTGAGTTTGGTTTGTCGTTTTGGGTAATCAAAATGTATCACAATATTTTCAAATTTAATTGAGCACAAAGCAACAAAAACTGCAAAGAATGTGGCAAATTTAATGAAGGTGAGATGTGGCCATTGGCGAATCGAGTGGCCTAGCAATAAATTTCAATTTGTTTAATTTAAAAATTATTTATTAATTTAAAAAATCTGCGATTTATTGAATGCAGATATGTTGTGATTTAAAGAAATTCGCCATATTTATTTGAAATTTATGGAGACAATTAAAAGTAAATTATAAAAATGCATTACAATTTTTCTACTCAATGCAACAAATTTATAGGATTTTGCAGCAAACGCCAAAGCCCCAGCACAAAGGACGACAATGAAGCCGCCGCAACAATGTAACCAGGACATGCAGCAAGGACGATAAAATGCCAAAGAAAAGCAAAATATGTTGGCGATTTTTTCACCATTATGCGTCCTTTTGTGTGGCGGGCTGCATCATTAAAAAAAGATGTGCCCCCTCCCCGTTGCCACCCCAAATAAGCAAACAACCCAAACAACCTTAAAGCAGAGCCCATGTCTGGAGGTTTGTTCGGCGCTGCTAAAAGCAATTTACAAAAGTTTTTCCATCAAAAATCCGCTGTCAGTATAAATATCCTTAAAAATAGCCAACACACTAGAAGCCCGGCCGCTTCCTGGCTGCCTGCACTTTGCCGCTGCTGCTGCTGCTGCAGCAGAGTATGATTTATGAATGCATGTGCTGATATATGCCATGTGCCTGCTAGAGCAGACCTTCCCCAACCCCCGAAGTTCTCTACCAACTCACGTACGTGTATTGTTAGCGCCGAAAATTATGCTACAATATTTTGCTCTCTCCTTTCCTCGCACACAAATGCAACTTGGCTCATCTATTTGTAGACCAAACAAAAGAGAAACGTGTTGGACTCACACACTCAAACACACACAGGCCCGTTTTAAATTGAGCTTGTTACGTTACATGTGGCATCCTCTACCTCAACCTCTGATTTGGCTTATGTGTGGATTTCTGATTTTATTCCTTCCTTTTTTGTTATTTTTGCTGTGAGATTTTGAAAATCAGTTTATCTGTTTGTTATGCGATTATTTCGACTTCTTTTCAAAGGCATCGTCCAAAATCCCTATTTCGGCAAACAAAGGGATTTTTGTACTGTGGTCAAGGATTTGGAGATAAGGAAATGCAATTTTTATGGCATACATTTGGGGCTTAAAGTAAATATTCAGATTTTGAGTTATAGAGCTTAAGTCTTCTGCAGTGTTCTTCCCAAACGTAAGCCGACAGAGCTAAGGTACGAGGGCAACTTGATAAGTCAACACAGATCCTGCACTGAACAACTCAAATGTGGACTTAACGCTTAGTCAAAAAATATATGTATAAGACATTCATTAATTTGAGCACTTTCTTATTATCTCTTGACTTGATTTGGTTTTAGTCGAGGGTGTCCCAGAAAACTCTAGAGGTAAAACTGCTGTCCTTTATAAATATAAAAAGTGTCTCCAAAATGCCAGGCCATGGTATACTTAACAAGGTAGGCGCTCTCTTTGCTCGCATCTTATATTTCAGTCTGTGAACAACTGTTATGAGTGTAGCATTTCCGTGGATGAATTTTTTGTGTTATGCCTTTAAATTTTTTTTGAGAATTTACGTGTTTTTGCTATGACTCCTTACTGCTGTATATGCAAGAAAAGTTATCAAATAAGTCAAAGTGAATGTTAGCAGGCTAAAGTTCGAGGTTTGATTATAGTTCAATAATTAACCAACAAATTTAACAGAGATTACATATGAACATGAACAGTAGTAGCTGTGGCTGTGTAGACGGTCGTTTCGGCTGCCGCCATGGCAAAGCCTTCGTCAATACACTTTCAGTTGCTGTCACACCAACAAGCGATTTGCAAATCCTAATTATATTACCCAACCGGCGAATAACGAGTTGAGAATTCCAAGTGCACAAATAGCACGAAATTTCAACTAGCTTTAAGCTCCTTTATTTAGGGTAGCTGAAGGTATATGCATTGGCAATGAAGGTTGTTCAATGTATATCTGTTGTTTGTGGCCACTATTTTTTATTACTGAGAAATTCGTCTCAGAGTGTGCTTAAAATGTGCCACGATTTTCTTGTGTGCATTCACTTTGATTAATAGTTATATGTATTCTCTGTTGAATTTTCTGGTTGATTATTGAAAAATATTCAAACTTAGATCTTGAGCCTGCTAACATTCACTTTGACTAAAATCAAAACGGGTCGTTAAGCCCATATTCAGTTATCAAATTAGTTTGAAATGTGTGCATTAGGGCGGACATTTAATGTATGGAAAAATGAAAGGTCATACTAATCGCTACTTATATAATGCGTTTTGGTAAAAAAGATATAACAAAAAGCAAAAATAGAAAAATGGATTTAAAGTTTATCACTCATACGTACTTTTATCCTTGTTTTAAATTTAAAGTAGTTGGCGTAGACTTGGTTTGAAGTCATAACACTTGGCAAGAAGGTACCTTCGCGTTGAAAAAATTATTTTAAATATAACCAAGGCAATATTAATATATATATTTATGCGAAATAGTATATTACTGCACAATTTCTACTATTCTGCGCTGGTTATTTCTTGGGAAAAACCAGTATTTTCCGTACTCTAAGAGGCTACCAGGATTCCTTTTAAGTGAGGCGTCCAACGAACTAAACTTGAACTGAAGTGCTGAGCATCACGGTTGCTGCTGTTGTTTTTAAGGTGCTGCTAACTGATAGACTATCGTTAATCTGATCATTCCTCGATCGATATATAATAATACATGTCTAAAGGGTCCGTGCGTTCATGCAGACTGACCGACATTGCTCAATCACCTCTGTTGTTGATGCTGATCTAGAATATGTATACTTTATAGGGTTGGTGATATTTCCTTCTCCCTGTTGCCTACAGTTTCACAACCCCATTGTACTCTGTGTATCTATTGTGCAAAGTTTAAAAAGACATCCCTTTATGTGTGAGAAATTAACAAAATGGTATGTGTTTAATGTGGCTTTTATTTATTTACCAGCTGAATACCCGGCGTCGCCCGGGTTCTTATGATTCTTAAAAGAGCGATTGGTCGAATCGGATCTAGTGCAGGCTGCATGTCGGTATAAGCATTTTGGACCGTTCGATCTTTTTATACCCTTGCAGAGGGTATTGTAAAATTGTGCGGATGTTTGTAACGCATTGAAGGAAGCATCTCCGACCACATAAAGTATATATATTCTTGATCAGCATGACGAGCTGAGTTGATTTAGCCCTGTCCGTCTGTCCGTCCGTCCGTCTTTCCGTCTGTCTGTTTCTAAGCTATCTCCTACGTCAGTTTTTAAGCTATCCTCACCAAACTTTGCACGAAGTCTTCTGGTACATATACGCTGCACATTTGTCGAAACCGGATCGGATGACTATAGCATATAGCTGCCATTGGAACGATCGGTCAAAAAACTAGTCTTAGTGAGAAAAACTTTTTTGTTTTTAATGTAAACGCCTCCAAAGTACGTATTTCTTAGTTAACTATCCTTTCCCATGATTTCATTAAGTTTGGTCGAAAACGGATGACTATAGCATATAGCTGCCATAGGAACGATCGGTCGAAAAACTAGTTTTTGTGAGAAAAACTTTTTTTGTTTTTAATGAAACGTCCTTATCATTAGCATACACTTATTTTATATACTTTTACACAATTCTACAAGGTTTGGTCGAAATCGGATGACTATAACTTATAGTTCCCATAGGAACGATCGGTCGAAAAACTAGTATTATTTTTTATACTTTAACACATTTCTACAAAGTTTTATCAAAATCGGATGACTATAGCATATAGCTGCAGTATGAATGATCGGTCGTAAAAGAAGTTCTAGTGAGAAAAACTTTTTTGTTTTAAGTGAGATCGCCTCCAAATTTCGAAATTAACAGTGTATTATGCTTTTCCATGATTTCACCAAGTTTGGTCGATATTAGACATCTATATAGTATAGATCCCATAGAAAAGTAAGGTCCAAAAAGTAGTCTTAGCTAGAAAAACTTTTTGGTTTTCAATGGAAGCTGCAAGGGTATACAAAAATTCGGCCGAGCCGAAGTTAACTTTCCCCTATTTTTTTCTATATAAACGTCTTCATGATAATCTAAAATCATGAATATTTTGCAAATTTCGTGACTTTTTTGACCGTTCGGTTAATACTTCCTATTTACCCGTCTACAATTGCCGTCTATCAAATTTTCACAATAATCCAGGCTCAAATCAAAAATTTTCAAATTTCGCAATATTTGGGACCGTGTAATCTACAGCTTCCATTTACCAACGCCGGCATTGTAATATAAGCACTAAGCGCTTTCATAAATACTCATAAGGCTATTTTGCAAATTTCACGATTTTTGGACCTTAGAAACCTTCTCGGTCAAGCGTTGACCAAAGTCTTATGGCAATCGGATCATCAAAATCGAACATTTTGAAAATTTCGCGGTTCTTGGACCATTTTCCGCCCTTATCTTCTACTTGGAAACCTTTCCGGGCAAGCGTCGAACCACTATCCAAAGATTTACCGAAACCGCAAATTTTTTAATTTTCGCGGTTTTTGGACAATTTTCTGCCAATTTCTTCAACTTAGAAACCCTCCCGAGCAAGCTTTCAATTCATTCCCCAAAGTTTGATTGCAATCGGATGAACGGTATTATTTGGAGAATTTCTCGATTTTTGGACCTTAGAAACCTTCGCGGCCATGCGTCTAACCATTGACCAAAATTTCATCGCAATGGTATAGTTTTTGAATTATCGCGGTCTTTGGACTATTTCCCGCCCATTTCTTGAAATCAGAATCCTCCAAAGTTTTATAACAAACGAACATTTTGCAAATATCGAGGTTTCTTCTACTTGAAAACCCTCCTGGGCAAGCGTCGATCAATTTCCCAAAGATTTAGCGAAAACTTAAATTTTGCAAATTTTCGCGTTTTTTGGACCGTTTTCCGCAAATTTTTTCAACTTAGAAACCTTCCCGGGCAAGTGTTCAACCATTCCCACATTTTCATTGCAATCGGATGAACGGTATAATTTTGCAAATTTCGCGGTTTTTGGACCATTTCACAGACATAAGACATAGCCTATGACACTTTCCTGATCGAGATGAACTTACTGTGAAAAATTCGTGAATATCGGTTCAGCGGTTTAGACGCCCATAAGGAACAAACATACAAACATACAAATATACAAACATACTTTCACTTTTATATAGATGTATGTATAGTTTATGGGCAATTTGGATACATTTTCTGTGGTTTTCAACGCCTTGGAGCACAGACAGTTCTTGGTCTGGCGTCTTTGTAAGCTTGCCACTGTAGACTTCTACCATTTTTACAGCCCGCTCTGCCACATTATTGACTACTTGCAAGGATTTAATGACTTCATAGCTATTTTGGAAGACGCCATCATCTTTCCACGACCCATATACTTGAAAAATATTAAACTCCTATTGGAGATAAAGGAGTCCATTCTTTTTTCTGTGGGTAGTCTGTTAGTAAAATAATAACATTTTTATACCCTTGCAGAGAGTATTATAAAATTGTGCGGATGTTTATAACGCATTGAAGGAGGCATCTCCGACCACATAAAGTATATATATTCTTGATCAGCATGACGAGATGAGTTCATTTAGCCTTGTCCGTCTGTCCGTGAGTCCGTATGTCTGTTTCTATGCTATCTCCTCCGTCAGTTTTAAACCAATCCTCACCAAACTTTGCACAGAGTCTTTTGGTACAAATACGCTGCACATTTGTCGGAACCGGCCGGATCCGATGACTATAGCATGCAGCTGTCATAGGAACAATCGGTCGACTAGTCTTGGTGAGAAAAACTTTTTTGTTTTTAATGGAAACGCCTCAAAAGTACGTATTTTTTAGTTATCTATCTTTTCCCATGATTTCACTAAGTTTGGTCAAAATCGGATGACTATAGCATATAGCTCCCATAGGAACGATCGGTCGAAAAACTAGTTCTACTGAGAAAAACATTTCTGTTTTTTAATGAAAACGTTCTTATCATTGGCATACACTTATTTTTTATACTCTTCTAGCCTTGTTCCACTGGCACATTCTGTAGGTCAGTCACTGGATGAGCTAAATGACCTCATTCTCCCTGTGCATTTCCCCATAAGAGATAAATGTCCGTTCGGCAGGTCATCCGCTGTGGATGATCAAATAACTGTTACTACATTTGACATTCGCCCGGGCACTTCTAGCTTTTTTCCGCTAAATGGCTAGATTTTCTATTGAGAAGTCCAAGTGTCATCAATAGAACAGCTGATTGTGAGTGTAAAAGGTAAGCGGCAAAACTTGAATTCTTTTTTCAAACAATAATAAATGATTAGTATAAATAAATTATTATTAATAATATTTATTTATCAGAGGAATAGAACTCGAAAACAGGACGTTACATGGGGGGACCTCGCATTTGTATGCCAAAATTGCGGACAAGCTGAAAAAAGCCGGGCCTGAGCTGGAAGTGGAAGGACGTGCGGACGAAGATGGACAATGAGACCATCCGGTAGTTCGTGTCCTGCTTTGCTATTCCTTGTAGACAATTTTTAAGCGCGCTTAAGTTGTCCCTCCCGACGCGGAAGCTTTCCTGAAAAATGCGTCTGAGTTTTCAGGCACATCTCGTGCCCTAAACACGCCATATCGCTTCTACAATGTGTGCAAGATGTAAATTAAAATAAATTCAATTAAAAAAATAGTATGAACTTACAAATTGCCATGGCCTAGGTGATTTTCGCTTTCTACTCTTGCGTTTTTACTCAATAATCAACGCATCGAAATTGTCCTCACACTCTAGCAGTTGACATATGCACTCTTGCTTTTTCTCGCAAATCAGCAGCAACGCAGGTAAATCCATTTCGGTGAACTATTAAAGGCCAATTAAACTTTAAATTTGTAATTGCAAATCAAAGCAATACAAACAGCTGATATTTGTTTACTTTAATTTAACTTTGACCATTCGCGTGTAACAGTGATAAACATTCGTCAGGGGAACAAGAAATAATCACTTTTTGAGAATGGACTCCAGAATGTGCCAGTGGAACATTACACAATTCTATAAGGTTTGGTCGAAATCGGATGACTATAGCATATAGCTCCCATAGGAACGATCGGTCGAAAAACTAGTTCTAGTAAGAAAAACTTTTTTGTTTTCAATGCCTCCAAACTTCGTATTTCTTAGTTTACTATGATGTTTCATAATTGACGAATTAATCGGATAAAGAGGTAGATAGAGGACAATATTGCACTGTAATAAATATAGACAACTAGATGGCCCGGCGAACTTTGTACCGCCTAACAATAAAAATCTATAGTGAGTTAACTTAAGGCTCTCTTCTAGTCTAGACGACTGAAGACGACATTAAAGAACCTTGTGATATTCAACATTTTAGGTTTTGTTATCAGTAGCAAAAATAAATAAAGCGGAGAGTTTGACTACACGTGAACATGACACGTACAATTGAACATGAGAAAAACATGCAGTTTCCAAATTCAGGCCACAAACATTTAAGGACTGGCCTTGTGATTTGTTAATCGTCATGGCGAATGCAAGGCGAATTAAAAATTGAGTTCGTTTAAACCCAAAGGGCACATCGGCTGAGATCATCGGAAACCTCGGAATGAGAACTTCTTCTTCTTTAAATTTTCCTTTGATTATCGCCGCGTAAATCTTATTGGTCATCAATTTTCTTAATTTCGTTCCATTGCATAGTTTTGGTTGGTTTAGATTTCGAAACAAGACTACTTCTGAGCCAACCTTTAGTTGCAAATTGTGCGCCACATCCAAAGCGTTTAAAAATTCTGTTGCATAGTTGGTAACATCGTCCTCGTTTGTTACACAGACGATAGATTTGAATGAATCCAGAGTACCAATGATCTGCTTCTGAACTACAAAGTTTAAGCAATGATGTTCGGGAATACTTTTTTAATGAGCTCGTCTTTCGATAAGACGAAATTGCAAAAATTCGGAGGAAATAAAATCAACCCGATACACCGACAGAGGTACGACCATTAGCGATATTCAGCAATTGCTTGGAGAAATAGTGAGCGATGGATCGTTCTGCAATGCAACTCTCATGTTAGCTGATAGCTGAATTTTTATCGCATAGCTCCACAGATTGGATGATTGCGCCTCCAAAACATCTCGAGACATTGCGCAGATCTTTTAATGTTCGGTAAATTGCTTCCAATGTGCGTTAGTGCGCCATTGTGCATTCGTCCCAAATGATGGTTTTTGCCTATGCTATTACTTTGGCCATTGAAGAGTGTTTTGCAATTTAGCATGTCGGTTGTTCAATAGTTTAAAGGTATGACGGCAATTTTAACGCTGTACGACATCCTTTTAACAATGTGGCCGCTATTCCAGAAGAAGCAACTGCTACCGCAATGTCGGATAGCGCACGAACAATGGCCAAAATGAATGATATGAGTAATGTCTTCCCAATTTTATCGGGGCATCCAAGAAAAAGAAGTCACCATTTCCATCATCAATTGCCTTCATTAATGTATCATAGAACTCGCTCTGTTGAGGGTTCAACAGGGGTACATTCGTTTGAACTGATTGGTGTAATTAATGTCGATCATATTCAAGTTCACGCTCAAATTCTTTATTAAATGCATCATTCACTCCACGATCTGGCGCTGGCAGTCCTAAGCTGACCAACCAACTGCCGCACATGTCTTTTGACATGTCATCCTTGTATTTGTTCCACAGGTCACGTGAATTCGATGGGAAGCAATTCAAAATGATGATAGCAAATCTGACTTGGAGATTCAGATATAATTGCTTCAGCGATTGTCGTATCCCATTTATGTATTTATTTAGTTTGTGCATATATACGTAAAAGCCAGAAGGGAGCACCTCCGACCCTATAAAATCTATATATATTCTTGCCTGTTTTTCATATTTTTGGATTTTTTGTGACCGCTTGGAATACACCTGCTATATTCCGATTTTTTGGACCATTTATTTAAATACGTCCCTCCCGCACCCGCAAATTTAAAAAAAAACATCATATCTTCCACAGATACATAGAAGATCTGGACATATTTAGTAATCATGATTATTTATCGATCCGCCAAAGGAATGGTAAAGATCGGATGATCGATTGTCGAGTTATAAGGAAAACCAACAATTATGGGCAGCAATGGTGATGGACAGCACTTGACAGGTACCGAGTATGTTATAGTCGGGCTTGACCGACTTTCTTACTTGTTAAATATGTATATAGAAGCGGCACGGAAAGGGTTCTGAATCAGGAAAGCATTATTTTGATAGTTTGCTTTAAGAAAACCAAAACGTACCGGCTCTGAGGGATTCGATTCTGAACTGTTACTACCGTTAAAACCGAAAATCGAGTATTGTTTTCTAGCAGTTGAAACCGAAGGCAACTGATGATAAAGCTTGAGGGTTCGTAAAACTTATACTTGCCTTTATTTTATAGTTTTGAGTAAACATTTTTATGATGACCTTGAAAACCAAAAATAAGTATACTTTATAGGATCGAAAATTTTTCCCAATCGCAGTTACATGCATTTGGACACCTGCATAATAACCTTTGTACCCATTTTTAGCGGGTACAGGGTAAAATGCTAGTTCAGGATGATTTTGAAGTTCTGCCTTGACGTAAGATGTTGTATCTTTTAATAGTGTTAGTTTAGAATAACATTTAGGAAATGTTTGTCATCTTTTGTCTAATGAAAACTTTTTTTAAATTCCAAGTAAACTTGACAATTATTTGGATATCTTCCTTCTTGGTTACTCCTTTGGTTACACCCCACAACGAAAACTTGAAACAAAAGTTTCAATTTAAGTCATTCCAAATAGAACAACGTCTCAACATTTTCCATTGCCTGACAAATTAAAATTGATTTTCCACACAAATTTTGGCAAAGCGAAAGAGAACAAATGAAATCAACTCCCTTCGACACAAAAAAACATTTCTCATATTTTTATGCATGCAAAACACAAGTCGCTTCGAAAAGATGCAAAGGAGAAAAATTCGGTCGAAAATAAATCTTAAAATCCTTGTACTTGTGCACGTTGATTGCTTGGCCAGCCCCCCTCATGCTGAGTCCTTTATCGATCGATCGCCTTGCATTTACAATTCCTTTCGATTTTGCTACAGCCACTTTATCAATTTCGCCAATAAAATTCAAACCGTTCTGCTGGCTTTTTATTCCTTCTTGTTTTGCCATCAAAAAGAAAACCAAAAAAAATGCATCATTCATCATCCGAATGAAAGTTGAGTTGAGGATTGCTCGGCGAAGGTGCAATTGTTTGCTGCTCTACCTGCTTGATAGATTTTCGAGAGATGAGTTTTTTAACTAATTGGATTTGTTGTTGAAATTATTTTTACATTTCCCCTCTCTCATCTGGGGTGATGCGGACACCATTATTGAATGTGTAGAGCAAGTCCAACATGCAGTCGCTGTCAAATGTGCCAATGTCCGACAAGCTGTAATCACCATCATTGTCCCCGTTTAGATGCTGTTTCCTATCTTTAGTCTGCATCTACATACACACACACACATATAAATATATATTGACCCTTGGCCAGACAACGTGCTTTTGTCTATATGTATTACACCAATGCCTTGATTCCGAGAGACAGATACTTTTGTTCTTTTTGCAATGAGTCCAGGTGCCAGACAAATGATAATTGGGATGGTGAGAGAGAGGAAAAATTGATGTAGAAATTGTAGAGTCTGTGTCGCTGTCTCGCATGATTGGCCAAACATTGATGCGATTGAACAGATAGGTACGAGGGAAGTCTTAAAAAGAATGACTACAGTATATACACTAAGAAAAAAATTATATGAAGTGGCAATCATTTCCCCCTTTTTTCATATCAATTTTACTCCGATATGAGAATATCAACTTGATATGATTGAAAATATCAAGGTTTTTTTCACAAAAACGATAATAAAAAAAAACCTGATCAGCACAAGGAATCTAACACACAACGCCCAGTCTCTGAAGTAGCACCGCCATTTCGGATCTATGGGTTTGATTGGAAAAATGTGAAACTTAATCGGCCTTGTTTAGTAGTTGTCATAGAGCAGTGCTGCCCCAAAGCAGTGCCGCCCCGAAGCAGCGTGTGTTTTTCGAACTTCGAATCAAATTGATATTAAAGTCATTCACTATTACATTTTTGGGATCATTTTGAAACGTTTTAATATCAAAGAAAGAAATTTTTTCGTACCCCATTGATATGAAAAAATGATATGATTCAAAAGTTCATTTTAACCAGCGGATATCGATATGAACCTGACAGTTTTTTTTTCTCTGTGTTGAAGTTGAAGTATTGTCCATCGGAATGCAATGCTATTCCCCTTTCTTCTTACTGGATTCTTAATAAATACTTATGTAGTCTTTGAGAGAGTTAAAAACACCCTAAATACCTTGGAAAATTTATACCTACCATAATACCATTTTCGTTACCTACAAATCACATCTCGCATTGTTACTTTATTCGTTGTTTGCAATACTTACTACAAGGCGACGCTTTTAAAAAGTAGAAGCTATTATTTTGGAGTTATATTAAAGTGACGTCTGTCACAACAAAAAAACAAGCAAGAAAGTCGGTCAAGCCCAGTTGATATTTTGTTGCTGTGTTGGCAACAGTAAGCAGCGCCGCAGCAATCTTGATTTTGCTTATAGCTTGACTTTCGTTCATCCGATATATATTTTTTAATTTTTTAAGCAATGCTTCTCCTTTACTTCAATCGCTTCCATGCTGTTTAAGATTCTTACATAGTTATTGAATAAGGCGACCCTGTGGTGCACGGCCAAATATCCACAAATCAGCTGGGTGGATTCTCTTCCTAGCCAGAATAGTGGCCAGTCGATTAGTGTGGGAAACTAATCGTTCTCTGTAACGGCTTGAACCATACAGGCCTGTTCCGAATTCCGAACGTTTTCAAAAAGAATAGGGGAAAGTTAACTTCGGCTCAACCGAATTTTGTATACCCTTGCAGCTTTCATTGAAAACAAAAAAGCTTTTCTCACTAAGACTACTTTTTGGACATTACTTTTCTATGGGATCAATACTATATAGATGTCTGTTTTCGACCAAACTTGGTGAAATCATGGAAAAGCATAATAAACTTTTAATTACGAAATTTGGAGGCGATCCCATTTAAAACAAAAAAGTTTTTCTCACTAGAACTTCTTGTTCGACCGATCATTCATACTGCAGCTATATGCTATAGTCATCCGATATTGATAAAACTTTGTAGAAATGTGGTAAAGTATATAAAATAAGAATATGACAATAAAAAGGACGTTTTCATTAAAAACAAAAAAGTTATCCTCACTCGAACTAGTTTTCTATGGGAGCTATATGATATAGTATTCCGATTTCGACCAAACTTTGTAGAATTGTTCAAAAAAATATAAAATAAGTGTATGCCAATTATAAGGATGTTCTCATTAAAAACAAAAAGTTTTTCTCACTAGAACGAGTTTTTCGACCAATCGTTCCTATGGCGGCTATATTTATGCTATAGTCATCCGATCCGGCCGGTTCCGAAAAATGCGCAGCCAATTTGTACCACAAGACTTCGTGCTAAGTTTGGTGAGGATAGCTTTAAAACTGACGGATGAGATAGCTTATAAACAGACAGACGGACGGACGGACAGACGGACAAGGCTAAATCAACTCAGCTCGTCATGCTGATCAAGAATATATATACGGTATGTGGTCGGAGATGCTTCCTTCTATGCTTTACAAACATCCGGAGAATTTTATAATACCCTCTGCAAGGGTATAAAAACGAAACGAAAACGAACGTTTTACTTTTTGCTGTTCCCAATTCCGAACGATTTGGTAACGTTTTCGAACTCGGTTTCGAAAACAGCTGGCTGGCTGGCCTGCGAACGTGTTTGAGTATATCGTCAGCAGCTAGAGTTGACATCATCTCTATAATTTAAATTTATAAAGCTCTTATTTACTCTTTAAATCCATTTATTTTTACTTTAACCTGTATTTAAATATTACAATTGAATTTGTCATATCAAATAAGGTTAAGCATAGCTAAGTAAAAATGAAATAGTGCTGTCCGATTAAATGCATTCATATGCATCAACCCTAGCGGCCGCCAATTGGTCGCGGCCGCTCAGTTTTGTTTTTCATGCAATATAAAATAGATGTTTATAAAAAATTCTATTAAATTATACTTCAACTTTAAACAGCAATCAACTTGATTTGCGGCAATTCCACTCGTTTTCGGAATTCGGAACAGGCCCGATAGTTCGCAAATTGTTGGAATGTTTAATTCCCGGAATATGGTGGCCCTACAGACATATTTGTGAGCATTTAAAATTCTGCGAAGGGCCTTACTAACACATGTTTTAACTCGCAGGCAGTTCCCCGACATGTAATACCCCAATTAAGCGTGGGGAGGACAATAGTCTTTAAAAGCCCGACTTTACCCTTGAAGGAAAGCCCACTCTCTGGCCGGAGTAACCAGTCCATCTTCCGGAGTTTTAAACGGGCAGACCCACAAACCCGAATAACATGGGTACTGATTAAAGCGAGAAAGCATAACTAACTTAGTCTGCGTCGAAATTTAGATACACTTTAAACTTTTTTGACCACTGACTGAATTTTGTGACCAATGAGTTATTTTATAAGCTTAATGTCTCGTGTCATTGGAATATTAAATAAAAAAAAAGGGAAAGTTAAAGTTTATCTAAATAAGACTACTTTTCGGACCTTACTTTTCTATGGGAGCTATACTATATAGATGTCCGATTTCGACCAAACTTAGTGCAATCATGGAAAAGCATAACAAACTGTTAATTACGAAATTCGGAGGCGATCCCAATTAAAACAAAAATGATTTTCTCACTGGAACTTCTTTTCCGACCGATCATTCATACTGCAGTTACTTTTATGCTATAGTCATCAGATTTTGATCAATCTTTGTAGAATCATGTGGGAGAATATAAAAAAAATACATGCCAATTTTGAGGACATTTACATTGAAAACAAAAAAGTTTTTCTAGCTAAGACTACTACGACTTTGACCAAATTTGGTGGAATTATGAAAAAGCATAGTAAACTAAGAAATACGAAGTTTGGAGACGTTTCCATTAAAAACAAAAACTTTTTTCTCACTAAAACTAGTTTTTCGGCCGATCGTTCCTATGACAGCTATATGCTATAGTCATCTGATCCGGTCGGTTCCAACAAATGGGCAGCGTATATGTACCAAAAGATTTCGTGCAAAGTTTGGTGAAGATATATAGCTTTCAACTTGACGCAGGAGATAGCATAGAAACAGACGGACAGACTGATGGACAGGGCTAAATCAACTAAGCTCGTCATGCTGATCAAGAATATATATACTTAATGTGGTCAGAGATGCTTCCTACTCTGCGTTACAAACATACCAAACATACAAACATTTTATAATACCCTCTGCAAGGGTATAAAAATTTGTTAATTATTTGCCTTGACGCAGCATCGTTGCATGCCCTAACTTCTCTGCAAAAAACAACCTTAAAATACATCGCAGAGAATGGGTGAGTCCTTGGATAAGGCGAAGGGAAACCAAGGGATGCAGCGTAAATCTAATTTATAAATTTTTATTTGCGTTAATCAGTTCCAAAAAGGTCAAGCCAACGCGCAACTCCATCCCGGCAACAAGTCGTCTGAATCGTTTGGGCTATTAACAATGCATTCCTGAAGATTTTACAAAAAAACATAATATTAATGTACACATTTTTACACAATTATGCAATTCTTATCCAAATTAAATAATAAAATTGATTTACAAACGTCATTGCACTTGAAATTACTCAGACAAGCATCACAAGTTTGTATATATTTTTTTCTTACACTTGCCTTATAAGAACAAACACGGCAAATCCGATAACAGTTTGCGGGAAAGTGATCACATTAAGTTTAGACAGCACTCAAATTTGTCGAGAACTTTATTTGTCAAACTCGGCAAACCGTTTGACACAAGTGTTTGGCTGCAAATTAATTTAGCGTTCACACACAAATCAAACAAATTTTGGCAATTTATCTTTGTTTTCGACAAATTAGTTTGCCCGTGTGAACTTAGCTTTAGACGCCTATAAGGAACAAACATACATTCACTTTTATATAGATGTACACCGAAAAAAAAATGCCGGGAAAATTATAAGCCTAAAAAGAATCACTTGATCCCGGCAACGGGATTAAAATTTTAAGTACAAGCAGGCTTGAAATCGATCCGGGATTGTCTTCCGTCAATTTATAATGGGAATTTGACGATGCTGAAAGCATCGCAGGTGTGGTAGAGTTGGCTGAGCGGTGCTGTCTGTATTTTGAATTGATCCCGGATCAGTTTAAGCCCGGCAAGGCAAAAACCGGTATCAAAGTGTTGATCCCGGACGGTTCAATTTACGCCATTTCGAGAACAACCCATTATTAATCGCGTATTGGATTGAGATGATCTCGAATGGGTAAATTTGTTGGTTCAGTGTACTTGAATAGAACCCGGCGCGCTTCGCTACGCCGCCCTCAGTCTTTACTGGATCAGTAAAGCTATTCAAAATCATCTCAGAAAACCGAAATAGTTGATCTTTTCCGACCGGGTTTGGGTAACATTACCGTTATCGTAATCTTTATCGTTATCATTAGTGTTATCGTATCCGTTATCTCTATCATTATCGTTATAGATTTTGTTATCCGAAATCGGGAAAATACGTGTCCCATTATTTCGCATACTTTGCTTACAAACCGAATTTCAAGTCAATCGGATAAAAAATAAAATTTGACCCATACAAACTTTCCCGACGCTTTTCCGGGTGGAATTTTCCGGAACCCCGTAGTACGCACTTTTACCACATAAGGAAACTTCTGTCCAAATTTCAGGCCATAGCTCTTACCGTATAGGCTGTGCGATGATTGCCAATCAGTCAGTGAGGACAACATAAATTATATGTATAGAGGTATGTAGATCCGAAACAAAATAATAATAAAAGGTAGTGCAATGCTTTGCTTGTCAATAAAAAATCCATTAAATCACAATTTGAGTTTGTATGAAAATGAATTAACATTACACTAACAATTAAATTAATTCAAATTAAAACTAAACAATTCATATTCCCAACCTTAGACTCTAGCAAATGACGTCATAGACTCACAAAGTTATGCCCATACGAAATGGAGCAAGTGCTTGCACTAGTTTTAATTATATATTGTGTGTAGAATATATAAATTAATGTTCAGCAATTGGTTCACAGAGTCATGAGAATATTAATAATATTATTCAAATAGCCCGCGAGTAGGCAGCCCAGTGAATCATGGTATAGAAACCCACCCGACAATCTACATTAGCTCGACAAGCTGGGGATTAACCTGGTTGAATGTTACATATTAAAGTTAGACTGGTTTTATCGTATTTGTATACCCGTTACCGTATTGCTAAAGAGTATTGCCAATCAGTCAGTGTATGTAACAGGCAGAGGATGCATCTCTGATATCCGCTCACTTACTTCAAGACTATCATAAGTGAAAAAACACCATATGAAGTAATCAATGGATTTTACCTAGCGAAATTAGTTATAATAGTTTACAATTAATCTAGTTAATATTTGATATTTGAAATAAGCATTAAAGAAATTCGAAAATATGATGTTTTAACGAAAATCCGACAAATCTTCGCACAACATCATCTGCAGCACAACTGAGATAATAAAAATCATATCATCTGCAGCACAACTAAGATAATACATAAATATAATTTGTTACCAATAAAGTTATTGCTCTGTTGATTAACATAAGGGTATAACGAAGTCGGGCAGGGGCGACTTTAGCTTTCAATCTCGTTAGTGTGAACTGATATCATAGTTATAACACAAGCTATAAAACAGACACAGCTCGGCAAGCTAAAGTTTTATTTGGTTTTGCTTGCTCAACATTTAAGTTCACAATGCAAAGATACTTACTGTTTGTCTCAATTGTCTGGCTACTTATTCAAGGAAGAATTCACCGCTCTCATGCCGATCAAAAAAGTATAGTAAGTAAGTCTAAGTTAAGTTGAAGACCTCGCTGACCTTATTTCATTACAGGAAGCTGAAACCAGCAATGAGTGCAATGCTTATTGCTTTTCGATGACTAAGCCCCTGCTTGAATATTTAAATCAAACAAAAGACCTAGTAGATGGCTATGATCACATGAAAGCTAAAATAGTTGATTTGGAAAATCAAATTAAGGAAAAGGACGAGCTTATAATCATGCTGGGGAAGAAAGATGACCAGCTGTTCCTGTGCCAGCAACAAGATGAGAGTCTATCCAACGGTTTTCCTTATATCAGTTCAAGTATCATTCATCAGATGCAAATTGTGGGAGCGGAGCCTTTTAACGTAGAAAGCGTTTCACCTATATCCGGTTGGACAGTGATACAGCGCCGCTTTAATGGCAGTGTGGACTTTGATCGATCTTGGGATGATTACAAACGAGGTTTTGGTGACCTGCAGGGAGAATTTTTCTTAGGTTTGGAGAAGCTACATTTGATTACTCAAGCACATCCTCAGGAATTGTACATACAGCTCCAAGATATCAATGGTACAACTCGATATGCCCATTATGATAATTTCAAAGTGGGCAGCGAAATGGAAGGATACAGTCTAAAGTCTGTGGGAGAATATACAGGAACTGCCGGCGATTCGTTAAGCAAACACGAGCAAACAAAGTTCTCAACTGCAGATATGGGCTCTGATGATTGTGCCAAGCGATTTGATGGTCCCTGGTGGTATTCCAATGAAGATTGTGGGACAAGGTTGGTAGCTTGAATATTTTTAAATATTGGTACGTTTCTGTACAACGCTCTAATTTTTTTACTTCAGCTCACTGAATGGTAAATATTTCCAAAATGGAATTTCGATGGATCAGAATGGCATTTCATGGAGTGAATGGACTTTTGAGAATGTTAGTGATTATACCATTTCTCTTACATATGTACAAATGATGATAAGACCGTCAAAGCTGTGAATTTTCTATAGAAAGCTAAAAAAAATTCAATAAACAAAAAGAAATAAACAATTCAATTCAATTCTTAAGCATCCATTGTGATAGGATCATAAAGGTCATCTTCATCTTTTCTTTTTGAATAGAAAGAAAGAACATTTCAATATTATGTACAAAATTTGTTAGCTCTAGCTCTTCTAGTCTCCAAGATACAGACAGACGGACAGACAGAACAACGGACATGGCTATAACGACTCGGCTGTTGCTGCTGATCCAGAATATATATACTTTATGGGGTCGGAGATGGTTCCTTCTGCCTGTTACATACATTTGCACGACTTCAGTACTCTACGAGTAACGGGTATAAAAACTAAAAAAAAAAACAAGAAAGAAAGTCTCTGTACTTGTTAAGTGCTGCCCATCACCGTTGCGACCGGTGCTGCCCATAATTGTTTGTTTTCCTTATAACTCGACTATCGTTCATCCGAACTTTACCATTACTTTGGCGGATCGATAAATAATCCTGATTACTAAATATGTCTAGAAAGATCTGTAGGAGATATGACGTTTTTCCAATTTTCGGGGGCGGGAGGGGCGTGGCAAAAATTGAAAATAAACTTTGTCTGACTGCAAGTATTAAAAGCATATGTCCCTTAATGTTAAGCCTTTATCTCTTACCGTCACTGAGATCTGTTTGTTCATATAGACAGACGGACATGGCTAGATCGACTCGGCTGTTGATGCTGATCAAGAATATATATATTTTATAGGGTCGGAGACGCTTCCTTATGTCTGTTACATTTTTTTGCACAAACTTAATATACTCTGTGTACCTTTGGTAAGGAGTATAAAAATTTTGTATAGCCGCTACAAGAAGTGACCATCCGGTTTTGCACGGTATCGACTTATGTGCAGTGTGCAGCTAAAACATATATCTGTGCAAAATTTCAGCTCGACAACTACAAAACTGAGGAACTAGTTGATTTTACTGCGCTACAAAACTCAGGTTTCAGCCTATTGAAATTAAAAACTAGAATAAATTTTAAATGATTTTTATTTTGTTAATACTGTAGCGAGATTTGGTCAACTCAGTTGACTTCGCCTTGGTGGTACTAGCAGAGCTGAACTATTTGTTGGTTATGGAAGCCAGGCAAGCCGAGCAGATCGTGGGTTCGATCCCACCTCGGAACATCTAATGAAAAGTTTTTTCTTTGAATAAACTTTACACCCGGTCACCCATATCTGCAGTTGGCGCCAGTGTTTGTAGTAATTAGACATGAAAAGCTCCTAAAACTGCCGTTCGGATTCGGCGTTAAACTGTAGGTCCCTTTCTCTTGTGCGAAAATTAGAAGCGCACAAGCCAAGGGATTGGGAGAAGCTCGGCTTTGGGGCTGTGTCAAGCCATTTTACATTAACAATCTTTTAATTAGGCCCGATTTTTTCAATGTGCGGTTAGTCTACTTTACAGGCAGTTTAACCGAACTTACGTGTCTCCAGCTGTGTGTGGCGCAAGCGGAGGAACAGACATAACCACTGCTTGAGCACTGGTTAAAGTTAACGGCGAGTTCAGTGCCGATGGAATTATCGATATATTTTATCGTTATACAAACAGCTGGCTCCAACATGTGATATGTTTATTTAATTATTTGCTGCCACTAAATGTTTATGCATAAATGAATTTTTCAACTCCACACAATGGAAATGGAACTTGAAGAGGCAGAGCAACGAATAAACAATGCAAGAGATTACAGAGAGTACTGATCTGGATGATGCCACATATGTTCAATGATTCAGATTGACAAAATCTACATGTAAAATAATTTTTGGTGGATCAGAGTTGAAGTTAAGGCCTTGACGTCGCAATCAACTATAATAAATTTCTCGAAAAAATATTACCAGCAGCATTCAATAACACTAAAAACTTCCTAACAAAAATACCTAATTTGTTTACCGCGTCTGGTCACCCTAATGCAGCGATAGGAATTTATCGATATCAGATGATACCGCTGTTGGGAAAACCAAATGACTTGACCACTTGTCAACTTGAGGAACAAATTTAACCGGCGGTAGGCCAACCGGGACCTTTGAGAAATCGGGGCTTAGTCAGTTAAAAAGGTTATCCCACAGTTGTGCAGGCAAGCGTAAGTGGGAAGAACAGTTAGATTATGCAACTATTCCACTATGGAATGATTATGAAACAGCGCTTAATCGTCTGTTAATAAATCCGCCAAAAATTTGCTTAAGGTAGCCAAGTCAGATTGTAAAGCCGATTCCAACAAACATCATCATCGAAGTTCATTTTTCGTGTTTTGCAGACTCCATGCAACTATTGCAACTCTGAAGACCATTTATTACAACTTGCCCATCATATTCCATATTGTCAGTAAATCAGCCGTTTGACTCTGCGAAAGCAGCTCCGCAGTGCATAAATTGTCTTCGAAGAGGTCATAGTGGTGCCATATGGAAATCTCCATTCACTGCTACACATAGATACAGTCACTGAATATAGTCGAGCGTTCCCATCACCGGTTTTCTCCTTACAAGTGCAAGATCAACCATCCACTTCACATGCATGCGTCTGTGACAGATAAAGTGATACTTGCCACTGCAATCGTTAATGTATGTAGAGTTTTACTCGGCTCCGGGTCAGAAAGAATCCTGCATCAGCTTACTTGGTGTTGGTCAATCTAATTCAAGTTAAGAAAAAGCTTACGTCAGAAAAAACCCGAGTGATAAGTCAATTGGATGAACAATAGTATTTTCCAATTGACATTTTTGTCGGTCATTTATCTTGAGGATGTGCTCAAATCGGGAAAACTCGTGTCCAATTATTTCGCCATCTTTGCTCACAAGCCGAGTTTGTACCCACTTTCATCACCAATAAAACTTTTGTTCAAATATTAGGCTTCTATCTCTTGCCGTTTGGGCTCTGCGTTGTTTGCGAATCTGTGATGACACACTCTTTTATATAAAGAGAGATACGAGTATAGCGAAGTTCCAAAGTGAAATTACTTTCGCAAAAGTTTTGTGATTTAAAGACCAAATCGAGTACAAAGTCCGGTTTTAAATCACAAATTTTATGTGGAAGTGAAATTGAAAATCTTCGCTACACACCACATAGTCGCGCTGAAAATGATCTGCGCAGCCTTTGCAATACGAGAGCACGCAAAGAGGGAACTCATTTTATCCGCATTGTAAGAGTTGGAAATATCTTCTATCTCACGACGAGTGGGGCAGCTTAGGTGGTGTAATTCCGAAAGAAGGGTGTTCAGGTAGCAGTGCACAATACCAACCACCCCACTTCCATTTTGTTGTGATTAATTAAAAAATGTATTGTATTTTATTTTATTTTTACTTACCCTGACTGGAACTCGAACTCGCGACCTCGAAAGCGTGCACTCACTGACCGCTCAGCCAACACCACCACACTTCGGGTGTTTACCGCGGCTTCTAAGTCTTATTATAAATTGACGTTGCCAGTGCCTGCCAATGCTGAGAGCAAGAGAAAGAACTGTTCTCATTTGTTGCTCGCGCTCTCCGATTTTTGGCTCCCCGCACTTCCTTCGCCTTCAAACTCGAAGACGAGAACAATTGTTTCTTGGATCCGAGAAGATTTAAAAAAAAAAAACCAAGAAGAAAATCACTGAAGCCAAGAAAAATTCGGTAACGTCGGTTCTTTCTTCATTTCTCAGGGCTTATACTTTGTTGGTATGGCTTTGTTTCCTTCAATGCGTTGCAAGGATCAGACCATTTTTAACTATCAACTTTACAAAATCTCTAACAGTCAAGCTCAAAGCTGGCTTAAGCCCAAGTTACAAGCAGATACAGCATAAATTGAACATCAGCAAAGCCAAAAAAAATACTCAATCGATGCTTCCAAATAGACAAACAAACGGCCTTAGTCAAGCACAGCCTGATGCTTTGCATAGAGATTTGTGAGAAGTACACAACAAGAAAAAGAAACAACGCGTTGATGTATGATGTTGCCAATTGTTTGAAGTAAATCAAACGGCACTGAGCCAAAGCGCCCAGGATAAGTAAGTGCTGGCAACAGCAAAAGGCACATCCTGTGGTTGCGGCTGCCTGAAGCCGGTCAGTCAGTGTAAACAAAAGCGCATTGAAAAATTGCCAGAAATAAAGTAAGCGGCAAAGTGCCAACCAAAGGGATTCGCCCTCTGTCCATGTGTCAGCACATGGACAGCCTCTGCGAAGGCCACGAGCTGTCCATTTATATTTCTTGGCCAGGCCTGGGCTCTGGTTATTCAATCAGACAACTCTTTAGCCTGTGGTCAGCTGGCGAGGCAAGGAAACGAACACAAATTAGTGGCCAGGTCGTGCGTTCTCTATGCGTGTGCCATCAATTAACTTGAGTCCGGATCATTTATATGCGCATTACCATATCGCTATCGGCTAAGGCTCCTAATGGTGCACAATTATTTTACAACTTAATGCGAATTTATGGCCACAAAATGACATGAAATGCTTTTACCCAAAATTAACTTGCATATTTTACAATTCATTTGAAACCGCAAAACATTTTCGACACTGAATAATTTATGGTAATGCCAATCAGAGACGCCGTACAAAATGAATTATAGTTGAAATGCCCTACCCCACCCACGCGCACACACACAAACATATTGGGCTGCAAAATTGGAGACAGCTTAACAGATACTTGAGTTCACGTGGGGCAATTTGTTTGAATTCAATGACGTAAGGGGCAAGTGAACAAATGAGATTAAAGTGAACTATGTATAAAGTAAAAGTAATAAAAACTCATCGTTGTCTTGATGTATGTATCTTTGGGTTGTCTCTAACGTGTAACAACGAGATTGCCCCTACTTTTTTTTAAAATCCCGAATCACATTTAATTCTTAGTAATCTTCTACTTAATACTTATTTGCATACTCTCGCGCCCCATTTTCCAGAATTTAAATTTCGAATTTGTAAGCCAACTAAATGGATCGCTCATAAAATATGCAATAACGACATACGACTGTACCTTTATCATACCCCAAAACCAAAATGCGCAAATAAAACAATTTAATTGGCACCGCACACGCAAATTACGAGAAAAACTAATCCATTTTAATTAAAGTAAATAAAATTAAATTTCAAAGGGTTGTGCGGTCAATGCACAAAGAGGGATTAAGGGCGCAACAAAAAAAACCAACTTTGAATGCACAAAAAACCGAAACAAATGAAAATAATTATTGCCCGGCGACAGGACAAAGTTAGATAAACGGATTTCAATGTGGATTCATAATTATGCTTCTGCTAAATAAATAATATTTCATATTAATTTGTCGACAATTGTGAATTTATTAGCTAGACAACCAAATAATCTGAATAACTGCAGCTTACAAAGCGATTAATTAGCGTTGAGTTTGGAATTTCCAATGTCAACAAATGTTTAAATGCTCATTAGGTGGATGCCCAGCGGTAGCGAAAGCGTCGCCTGCCTCATTAGAATTCAGTTTGTGTCGCTGTCATGTCTTGGTCTCAAGTAAAGCTCTCCGCCTCCGCCTGCAAGTATGCTACAAAAAATGCGTGCGTCTGTGGCACCAAAACTACTTGCTATGCAGTGCGTTGGCTTCGTTTAGCTCGGCAAAATATTTTAGAGCTCGTTAGTGCAGACGACAGGTTGCTGCTGCCCAATCAATGTGACCAACCAAGCCTGCAGTCATCGGGTATCGGTAAGTGTAATTTATTTAGCATCAACTGTTGCTTAGTTAGGCATTCAAGCCCGAGGTGTAAGCTCACATTTTGGCCAAAAATCGATATCTGTCAAACTAGAAAATTTGCGGACTTAGTCCATTACACAGTTCCTATAATATACATATATATATCAGTCATGAGCTCAGCAATTCCTTCTGCTCAGGTCTGAATTCAGTACTGATAAGCTCAAAACTTTCTCCTTTTTTCAAAATCATTAAGTGGCGCATGTTACAAGACCAGCATCGAGTTTTTTTCAACTAAAGCATTACCCTAGTATCTGAATGAAGTATAGCTCGAATAACTCAATAACTATAGGCAAATTCAGAGACAATACTAGTCTACATACAAAATTTGGTGCTGAGTTCTAGGTGCTCTATAGAAGGACGGAGACGGATATGGAACGGGTGAAACTAAAACTGCAAACTTAAAATCGCCATACATAATCTCAAAGGATCTTTATAAAAATTTTACAGTTTATTATGCTACAACAAAAGATCATCATGGCTTGGTCGAAGCACGTTATCAGCACTGACGTAGCTCGGAAAGTCCGAGGCGGCCTGCGACCGGGGTGTATTTCCGTATAAAAGGGCGAATCCTGTTGGTCAGTTCTTTGAAATGTTTGGACTTCCAGTTGTTTTTGCAAAGTGCAGAGCTCAGACTTCCAAAAATCTTGAATTGGACGACACTGCGGTAAGTTTGGTGGGCTCGTCCTTTGGTACAAAGGGATGTCTTTGCTGCTCAGAAACCCGTCGACATTTTAGCGTAATGAGAGAAGCTTTGTCAGGCCAGAAAAAAATTCGGAAAGATTTTCCCTTAAAAAGGAATCAAAACCTTCTTTAAACTCTTATGTCCACTCTTGTTGGCAATGCCACTTGGCTGCTCGATTGCCCTCAGAGATCCTGTGCATAACTGGGCTCAAATTTTTGCTTGTTTATATTCACTCAGGTGTTGCGTACAGGGGTGTAAAAACTATACGGTATGGCTGGACTAGAAGTAGTAAAACAAATGCGTTGGTTGCATCCAGCATTGTTGACAGTTTTTTTTCAGTGTGTCGGGCCTTGCACCCGTCCCAGAAATGGCCGACCTAGCACAGTAGTGTTGGAAAATATTCAATCAAAAAATATTAAAAAGGGGAAGTACCGACTATTAAAAGCTTAAGTTTGAAGTTTGGTGCCTTTACCTTGCACAGTTTTTTTTTTGTCGTTTTTAATAGAGAACGCTTGTTATTGATTTGAAAACATGGACAAAATTGGTCATCGTTATGTGATACAATACTTTCATATAAAAGGTCTTAGTCCAACCAATATTAAAAAGGAGCTACCTTACGTAATTCTGCTCCATCGGTTACAACAATAAAATATTGGGTGGCTGAGTTTAAGAGAGGTCGTTTGAGCTGCAAAGATGAACATCGTCAATAGGCGTCCAAATGAGGTGACCACTTCAGAAATGGTGGCCAAAATTAAAAAATGTGTATGGTGACCGGCGATTGAAAGTTCGTGAGTTAGCTGAATGTGTAGGCATTTCAAAAAGTGCTGTACATCGCATATTGACCGAAAAATTGGACATGAAAAAGTTATGCGCAAGATGGGTGCCGCGTTTGCTGACTTCAGAACAAAAACGCCGGTTCACACCTCTGTCGTTGCAATGGCTAAAATTAATGAATTATAATTTGAATTGCTACCTCATTATTTCTTATTTCCAAACTTGAAAAAATGGCTCGGAGGAAAAAGATTTGGCAACAATGAAGAGGTGGAGTCCGAGGTTAATGCCTATTTTGAAGAGCTTCACAGTTCTTTTTATAAAAAAGGTATCGAAGCTATTGAACATCGCTGGGAAAAGTGTACCGACCTAAAAGGATCCTATGTTGAAAATAAAAAAAAAAATTATAAATTTTTGTGTTTTAGTAGTTTGGCCGGTTATTTCTGGGACGGCCCTCGTATCTGTGCTGCCCCATAGTGTGTGGTGTGAGTTGATATCTCCTCCTAAAATAAGTCTTGCGTTGTTTTGTTTGCTGTCATAAAGCCATATAAAAAGAGGCCAGCCTGATGGTTGAACTCCCCAGTTCCAGGCTGACCGTGGTGATGTCTCCATCACTGAACTGATGAAGTAGCAGTGTGCTGTAATGTTTTCTGATTAAAATTCATTTTCGAATTTTTTCCTTATATTTAGGTGCACCGAAAATAAAATAGAATTATCTGTGGTCAATGCTATATTTTCTCATATCATTAAAAAGCCGATATGATAAAGTTGAAAATGACCTTGTCGAAAATATCAAGTTGACATTTTGAGCATTGATATTTTATAATATAATTTTGAACCAATAAAAAAATTTAGGATATGTATAATTCCTGTATACTACCCAACAGAGATGGAATTTTTGTAACTTGATTGAAAGTTTAAGGCTACAAGTTGATCAACTTAACTTTTTAAAATGATTTGAAGTTTAAATATTCAACTATTTAGTTGTTCGGAGAAGTTGAATTTTATTCATGACTAAAATCAACTTGAATAAATTCAACTTGATTAAATTTTCAACTTGACTAACCTAAACTATTTTAAAGTTTATTTTACTAGTATACAACTAAAGCTAATTTTTATTTATTTGTGTAATATTGGCCTTCATTACAACTCGGCTCTCGAATAATTCATCAAAAGTCCTGCTTGATCTGGGGGTGTTTGCCCATGTTCCAAAAGAAAACATTCTTTCTACCGGCCCAGGCGACGGCAACGGAGTGTTGTACTTTATGAATATTTTCTTTATGATGGGATACTTTTCCTGCAAAATTATGCTCTTGTCTCTCTCCGATAAAAATCTGTGCATTATAGAAACGGATAACCCCATTTGGGAATTTAAGCAGCTCATTTCCTGAGGGTCCGAATCAAACTCAAAGAAGTCGTCATTTTTGAAGTGTTCTTCAGCCTCGACAGCATCGTCGGTCTCAAGGTTTTTAGGTGGTGATCAAGTCTAGTGAGGTATCCGCTGTGCGACCCGTATAGTCCCGAGTTTCATTAGGTCATATCAAAGGCACGTAAGGTACTAAACATGTGAATTTGCCATATCCCCGAGTATCTTAAGACCGTAGAACAGAGACGCAGGGTATTAGCCGCGCGGACTGAGCAACCCTTGAGGACCCTTCGGCCGTAGTCGAGGTACGTAGGGTACTTACGACAAGCCCTATCCAAACCCGAGTTTATTTGTCAGCAGTTAATACACGTCAGGTATTAAGCCGCATGATTCTACCCCTCCCGAGTATCCATAGTTCGTTGTCAAGTCACGTCGGGTACCAACCACGTGTCCTGATTCGCCCTTAGACGCTCTCAAGCTATGAGACGGACACGCCAGGTACTAGCCGCGTGTTCTATCACATTCTTGGAGGTTCCCCTAATTACAAATTTCTTGTGATTGACCTGGGCCATTCTGAGTTCTAGCCCGGCTGGAAAACTTCGTTAAAAAATCAAACTGATTTTTAGCTTGTAAATACAACAGTTGAAAATGTAACTTGATTGAAATTTTCAACTTAGTTGAAATCAATCAGCTAAATTTAACTAAGTTAAAATTATTCAAAGTTGATTTTAGTCAAATTGAGTATTAGTTAGTTTTAATCAAGTTTATTTTAATCAATTAAAATTTTAGTTGACTATTTAACTAAATAAAAATTTTAATCGATTGAAGCCCACTCTGCTACCCAACACTACACACTGTATACTTTGCTAAGTATTACTTATAATTTTATTTAAACAGAAAGAAACAACTGATCTTTAATTTTTATTATATTTGTTTACCTTTCCGACTTGAATGGGGATCGAACTCAGGACGCTTTGCATATAACACGAATTGCATGGCGTCTTATCGTACACCACCATCAGGCACGCTTGTGCTCTCGAGCCGCAGGGCTTACTTAAAAGAAATAAATGCAAAAACTACGCGAAAATGTAGTTTTTCTACACGTTTCACGGGGACTTTCAACCCACTACGTTTGTGAAGCTTTTCTGTATGCCACGTTTAGCTTTCTCATTTCTACATGCGGCGTGTAGCTTTTCTAAACGCCACGTTTAGCTTTCCCATTTCTAAATGCGGCGTGTAGCATTTCTAATAATAAAAAATAAAAAAAATCCTACTTCCAACTATACTATTTACACAAGGGAATGATGAGTGGAGGAGGGCAGTGTGGGGAGGAATGGGAGGAAGGGGCACAAAGAGGGTAGGGTCTTGCTTCCGAAAAACTTCCAATTAATTTTTTTTTTATTTTTTACTTACCTTGTCTGGAATTCGAACTAACAAACTACTTACTTTGTATCGGGAACTTAGACACAATTGCCGGCAGCTTATCCCATACTACTATATAAATGCATCATTTAGCATTTTAAATCCTTTAAGTTTGCTTAGAAAACCTACACGGCACGTGTGGAAAACAGTTTTCTAGATGAAAAATTAATCTTTTCTTTTTGATTTTGAGCTACATTTTCGTTTAGAATTTCTACACTCGCGTGTAGGTCTTCAATATCTAAACGTTTATGCAGAAAACCTACATTTCCGTGTAGAATTCAGAAAGCTTAATGAAAAATGTTGAAGTACTTTGAAAAAACGCTGCTTTTCTCTTGTCATGTAGCCTTTGCATTTGTCCACGCAGCATTTAACTTTTCTGCATGCTTCGCTTACCTTTTTTATTTCTACACGTTCGTGTAGTTTTTTCTAAACGCCACGTGTAGCTTTCTGTTTTCTACATTTTCGTGAGATTTTGCAGGGTGAACAACGTTTCGTTTAGGATTATCGTTTCTACACGTTTTCTCTGTGTTCTTCGCCCGAGAAAAAGCGAAGTAGAAGTGCAGCGGTTGCTGCTTTAGAGTGTTGCAGGCCTTCATCATTGTGAGAGAATTCCCCCTTCGTCAAAGTGGCATCGGCATCCTCCGGTTGGAGATGCTCCTGCTCAGAGTACAAGCGCTCGAAAGCTGGTCCATAGTAGGAACTTCCTGAGATGTAGCCACAGCGCTCCTTTTGTTGCGGGGTACGCTCCACCTCCATCTCCTCATCGTTCTGCTTCTCTTCCTCCACGTCAACACTTGCCGCTAAACTAGCAAGTTCCGATGTGTCGGTTTTGGAGACATTCATAAACACTCTCTGAAAACCGTGGTTTAGGATTTTACGCCAACTTTTATAGAAATCAATCTTGCATAAAAGAGCGTAGTGCTAGTTCCTTATCAATTACCCTCACAACTCTTTACTCTATCAATTTACTATTTAACATTTTATTGTATGCCTCTTTAAAATTAGCACAATTTGCCAGTGTCAAAAAACTTTGGCAGCGAAAAAAGTTAATTAAAACAAAATGTGCGACCAGGACTAGGACCAGTGTTGCCACAACATTAGTAGCCAAAAACTGCAGTCGGAAAATCTGGCGCTGGACATCTAAAACAAAATTAATTTTTGGGGCAGGGAAAAGTTTATTTTGTTGTTGTTGTTTTTGTTGCTCTGGCCAACGGGAGAGTTTGCATTGTTTTGCATATTTTATATGGCGGACGCTCATCCAGCATTCACTCATCTCGCCGCAAAAAAGTATGCAACACGCAAATTATGCAACGCAAGGCGCAAAAGACAAACTTTCTGTTGTGCACATTCGACAACGGGCGAAATGAAAATTAATACGAAAACGAAAATATACCACGAACACACATCATCGGCGAGCGGGAGGCAGGTTGGGAGGGAGCAACAACAACTAAGTAATTAAAAATGCAACAAACAGGCAAAGCGGAAAATCCCAGAGGCCTGCAACTGCTGGGGGGAAATGGAGTTTTGCCTAACGATATTGAAGCGTGCACTTTTTTTCTAAAAACCCACAAGTCCACTAATGATTGTATAATTCGCAACGAATGCATTAGTCATTCTCTAAAGCAAAAAATCCGATCCAAACCAAAAAGCGAATGGAACTTATTTATGATTCTCGAGCAAAAGCCAGTTGAAACATGTTGTGGCTTAATAAGACTGCTTTGTCAATTTGGCTGATAATGGCACTATGCTCCCACTTTATGGGAGCATTGGTAGGTAAGCTTAACAACATTTTCCATTCAGTTATATTATACAAAAAAGTTGGTACCATTTTAGGTTGCGAAAATGGCGGCGAATGTGTCAGTGATTACGAGAGATGTGCCAAAATAGAATATCTCACATTCAAATCGGACTTGTGTGAACCGCATGAAATGTGTTGCGTTTGGATAGCAAGGGGATAATTTTGGCTAGCTAGTACACCCAAAAAAAAGTAGTCATCAAAATGACACTATTTAGTCATCAATTTGAAACTTCTTCTTCTTCTTTGGCCATTTAATGGTAATAAAATCATCACAACCGTTTTACGGTCTCGGCCGCACCCACTAATGCCCGCCACTAGCCTCTGTCCCGAGCGACATCCCATCAGGAGTACACACCCAGCTCCTCAATATCTCCCTGCACCTGGTCGCGCCATCTCTGCCATCCGTAGTAACATCGGTTTGCAAGAGTAATTCTTCTTCGGATTTCCAGACTGGTGTTGTTGTCGCTGGTTTTCGTCGTTCCGAGGTAGACAAATTCCTTAACAACCTTGAAGTTGTGGTCTCCCATTGCAACAGATTGTCCAATAGTAGACTCACTGCGCGTCTTATCCTCATTTACCGCTAAGCCCATAAGTTTTGACTGCTTCTCTATCTCTGAGAACGCCCGTTTTAACACAGATTCGTTTTTGCCGATGATATCAATATCATCGGCATATGCAAGTAGCAGGAGGTAAAGATGGTGCCCGTTCTGTTTGCATTTGGGCACGCGCAGTATGTACCCCATCAGCAGATTAAAGAAGTCGCACGATAAGTTCACCCTCCTAAAACCTCTTTTGGTATCGAAAGGCCGGAGCGGTCTTTACCTTTTTGACGGAGCTTTGTGTGCTCCAACGTCTCATTCAAAGTCGAACGTACTTTGCTGGAATACCAAAGGTAGACAGGGCTTCAAAGAACTTTGACCTTATCGGCGTGTCAGAGGCGGCTTTATAGGCAACAAAAAGGTGGTGGGTGTCGATCTTTCTCTATTGGGTCTTCTCCGAGTCGCTTGTCAACTGGCGTAAAGCTGATGACAGAGCGGCACAGTCTTTTGTTGACTGCAAAGCCGCAACCAAACTCGTGCTTCGAATCATGTCCACTGTAGTAGATCTCCCATGGGGCGTTGTTGTTATCACCTTACACCCATGTCCAGTCCATCGCATTTCCTGAAGTGCGGTAACGCGAGATGAATATTTCTCGAGGACATCCACCAGCTTGGAATCCGCACGCTCTCTATTGAGGGTGCATATCCTCAAATCGTGGTCCTTAAAACGTTTTCGTAGGTAGTCGTCAGGGGGGCTTCGTATCCGAGGCATTGTGTTAGTTTTCATTGGCGGATGTAATAGACGCGAAACGGGTGCCAAGCCCGAGGTCACGCCCCCTATTTGTCCCAGGGTAGGATCGCCGCTCACGTTAGCCAGTAGCTTTGCGGATGCATCGCTCTGTTTCCAGGGGTTACCACGTGGAGGTGTGAGTCGACTTGAGGCTCAGTAAGCAACATACGCCCCCATAACCACAGGAAAGTTCCTGTCTTCCGAAGAAGCCCATTTCGTACTTACTGCGGGAAAAACTACAACACTTCCAAGAGTGGGAAATTCTGACGGAGAAGCTCTTTCTACCTTTACGTTAGATCGGATCGTACTTAAGATGGGAGAGAACTACAGAGACGAATTTATAAGGAAAGCGCAGCGCAGCTCAGTTCGCATGCTAGGAGGGAACTTAATTACGAGCTCGGTATAGAGAACTACTTCTCGGATGCGATCGACCAAATTAAACACATATTTATGGCGCGTGGTGAGATTTTTTAGGGCCAAAATCTTTATCCCGTATATCAGAGCTGGAAACTGTACTCTTTGTAATATGACGGTGCGCGAGGACAAAATGCACTTTCTTGTGGACTGTCCCATTATAGCAGTGATGAGGCAATTATACTTCGGAGGACTGACATTGGAAGAGAGGCGATCTTGGATCTTTTAAATGGAACAAATTGTACGTTGCTCTCCTCTTACATTGCAGCAGCGTTAAAGTACAGGAACAGAATTGTTGCGGAGGATTTAAAAAAAAGAATAGTATTTGGTGAACAAAATATTTAAAAATTAGAAAAATTTCAGTATTGTATAAATGAAGTATAGGATCAGGAGCTTTAATCCATCTTTAGGCAGGGAACGATGTGGTATCTTACAACGAGCTTGGCAGCCGTGTGTAGTACTGGCATGAAGCTGGAGAGAGGATCAGGCTGAGGGTTAATACACCAAGCCTTTAGTATATTTCCAAACGTGTATTTTTAATACAACCCAATGTATATTAAATTGAAAATTGATATGGAAAAAAAATGTATGGTTAGGAATTGCCAAAAACCCTTAAAAATAAGGTTGTTCTAACCTGGTGACCTAATTTAAATTGTAATTCCTAATGATATTTAAAAAAAAAGTTATTAAAAATCAAAAATAGGGGAAAGTTAACTTCGGCTCGGCCGAAGTTTTGTATACCCTTGCAGCTTCCATTGAAAACAAAAAAGTTTTTCTAAGACTACTTTTGGGACATTACTTTTCTATGGGATCTATACTATAAAGTTGTCTGATTTCGACTAAGCTTGGTGAAATCATCGAAAAGCATAATACACTGTTAATTGCGAAATTTGGAGGCGATCCCATTCAAAACAAAAAGTTTTTCTCACTAGAACTTCTTTTTCGACCGATCATTCATACTGCAGCTATATGCTATAGTCATCCGATATTGATAAAACTTCGTAGAAATGTGTTAAATTATATAAGATAAGAATATGCCAATAAAAAGAACGTTTTCATTAAAAACAAAAAAGTTTTCCTCACTCGAACTACTTTTTCGACCGATCGTTCCTATGGGAGCTATGTGCTATAGTCATCCGATTTCGACCAAGATTTGTAGAATTGTGTAAAAGTATATAAATTAAGTGTATGCTAATGATAAGGACGTTTTCATTAAAAGCCAAAAAGTTTTTCTCACTAGAACTAGTTTTTCGACCGATCGTTCCTATGGCAGCAATATCCGATTTCGACCAAACTTAGTGAAATCATGGGAAGGGATAGTAAACTAAAAAATACGTACTTTGGAGGCGTTTCTATTAAAAACAAAAAAGTTGTCTCTTTGCAGAGGGTATTATAAAATTGTCCGGATGTTTGTAACGCATAGAAGGAAGCATCTCCGACTACATAAAGTATATATATTCTTGATCAGCATGACGAGCTGATTTGATTTAGCTTGTGTTTGTTGTTTCTATGCTATCTCCTCCGTCAGTTTTAAAGCTATCCTCACCAAACTTTGCACGAAGTCTTTTGGTACAAATACGCTGCACATTTGTCGGAACCGGCCAGATCGGATGACTATAGCATTTAGCTGTCATAGGAACGATCGGTCGAAAAACTAGTTTTAATGGGAAAAACTTTTATGTTTTCAATTGAAATGCCTCAAAACTTCGTATTTCTTAGTTAACTATGTATTTCCATGATTCCACCAAATTTGCTCGATATCGGAAATCTATAAAAATAGTATAGCTGTCATAGATAAGTAGAGTCTGAAAAGTAGTCTTAGTTTGGTTTTCAATGGAAATGTCCTCAAAATTGGCATGTGTTTTTTTTTATATGCTCTCATACGATTCTACAAAGATTGGTCAAAATCTGATGACTAGCATATAGCTGCCATAGGAACGATCGGTCGAAAAACTGGATCTTGTGAAAAAAACTTTTTTGTTTTTGATGGAAACGTCCCTTACGTTATAATATATTTATTTTATATACTTTTACACAATTCTACAAAGTTTTGTCAAAATCGGATGACTATAGCATATAGCTGCACTATGAATGATCGGTCGAAAAAGAAGTTCTGGTAAGAAAAGTGTTTTTGTTTTAATTGGGATCGCCTCCAAAGTAACAGAGTATTTACAGTTCGTCAAAATCAGTACACAACGGAAGAGTTCTCCTTAGGAGCCGGAGTGCCGCAGGGTAGCGTACTCGGTCCTCTTCTATATGTACTGTATACTGCCGACATACCAACAGACCCTTGACTTACAATAAGTACATTTGCGAATGATACGGCAATATTAAGTAGATCACGGTGTCCAATTAATGCAACAAGACTCTTGGCAAGTCACCTAGCTCAAGTGGAAGAGTGGCTGGCCAACTGGACCATAAAAATCAACGAACAAAAGTGTAAACATGTGACTTTCACACTCAACAGAAGCACCTGTACCCAGCTATCCTTAAACGCAACTTTGATACCGCAATCAAACGATGTTGTATATTTGACTGTGAACCTCGATAGAGGGCTCACATGGCGCAAACACATTGTGTCGAAGAAACTTCAAATAAAGCTAAGGGCCTTCACTGGCTAATTAACTCCCGTTTCCCTCTAAAACTGGAATATAAAGACTTAGTGTACAAAATCATAATCCAAAGATCACAATCAAGAATTCTTCGAACCATCACTGGAGCGCCATGGTATATTCGTAATGAGTGTATCCACAACGACCTTAGCATCCCATTTCTGAGAAGCTATTTATTTCCGAGGAAAATATTCCATTTATGTTTTAGAAAATAATTTTAAAAATTTGGGCCAGATTTTATTTAGGCTTACAGAAATTTTTTTCTAAGTGTAGTTTTTGCCCAATATGGACGTGGCTTGGAAATAACCTTGTTATTTTTTGATTTGAACCAATTAGAATTGGCCTGATCAATTTGCCACACTTTAGGTAGTTGGATTTGTACCCCAATGCCTTATCATTCCTTTTAAATATTGCCAACAAGATGACTATCAAATTTTTCCTGTTTACTTTGCTACTGCTTTTTCTCTCGTGGCAGACGCTTGGTGAGTACGAAATTATATATATTCTATTTTGTCTTATTTTTGATTGAATAATGCTATTTTTAGGTAATGATGAATGCAGAGTTAATAAGGCTCAATCAGGTGTTTGCATTAATTTGCGTGACAATTGTAGCGGAATAAAGTTCAGACATAGGCAATGTCGGAAAAAGGTCTGCTGCGCCAACAAACTTTATTAGGAAGTAATAAATGAAATAGCTCCATTCACTTTCACTATCTATTAATGGGCATTTCTTGCGTACTTTTAAATCATGGAAACAAATTTTGACCACTTTGCTTTAAAAAAAAAATAATGGTTGACTTAGGGTGCCGTCCGTACGTTAGACAAATGGTAAGTTTTGATTTGAAATCAACATACACTTTTAATATTTTCACGGATATTTGCAGTATAATCAAGGAAATGATTAAGGCATAAGATATAGAGGAATATTCAATGATTCTAACGATCTAAGCCGTTCGTCCAAAAAGGGTGATTTCATTTGCTTGTACGTTACGATACTTGTTACAATACTGATATTGGTACTACACGTGGTCATAGGAGAATGTTCTTAACATATTATTAATGGTACATATGTGGCTTATATATTCAATATTTTTTCGATTGCGTTGGCCCAACTTTTAAAAATGACTTCGGGTAGACCTTTTTTTTTTAAATGCCCAAGTATAAAACTGTTTTTTACAGTAGTTTGATCATATGCTGAAAGTGAGAACTAAGATCTGGTTTTGGAACTTTTTTTTCAACGGATCACGTTCAAGCTCATTTTCAAAGATCTATTTGAAAATTCAACAATGTCTGCTTACCTATCTTCAGGAAAATCTACACACCTTGGTGTAAATTGGTTAAAGGTTGTAAGGGATGAAAGTAAAATGGTCGGCCGAATTTTGTATACCCTTGCAACAAAAAAGTTTTTCTAACTAAGACTACTTTTTGGACCTTACTTTTCTATGGGATCTATACTAGAAGTCTGATTTCGACCAAACTTGGTGAAATCATGGAAAACCACAATACACTGTTAATTACTAAATTTGGAGGCGATCCCATTTAAAACAAAAAAGTTTTTCTCACTAGAACTTCTTTTTCGACCGATCATTCATTCTGCAGCTATATGCTATAGTCATCCGATTTTGATTAAACTTTGTCGAAATGTGTTAAGGCATTCAAAATAAAAATATGCCAATAAAAATGACGTTTTCATTAACAACAAAAAAGTTTTCCTCACTCGAACTAGTTTTTCGACCGATCGTTCCTGTGGCAGCTATATGCAATAGTCATCCGATTTCGACCAAACTTTGAAGAATTGTGTAAAAGTATATAAAATAAGAGTATTCCAATGATAAGGACGTTTACATTAAAAACAAAAAAGTTTTTCTAACTAGAACTAGTTTTTCGACCGATCGTTCCTACGGCAGCTATATGCTATAGTCATCCGAATTCGATCAAACTTAATGAAATCATGGGAAAGGATAGTAAACTAAGAAATACGTACCTTGGAGGCGTTTCCATTAAAAACAAAAAAGTTTTTCTCACTAAGACTAGTATTTCGACCGAACGGAGGAGATAGCATAGAAACAGACGGACAGGGCTAAATCAACTCAGCTCGTCATGCTGATCAAGAATATATATACTTTATGTGGTCGGAGATGCTTCCTTCTATGCGTTACAAACATCCGGACAATTTTATAAATGGTCCAAAAACCGCGAAATTTGTATCACTATACCGTTCACTCGACTGCGATTAAACTTTCGGAAATTGTAGGCCGCTTGCCTGCGAAGGCTTTTAAGTTGAAGATATGGTCGGAAAATAGTGCCAAAACCGCGAACCTTTTGGGAATGGTTGGACGCTTGCCAGGAAGGTTTCCAAGTAAAGACATGGGCGTGAAATGGTCCAAAAACAGCGAAGTATGCTAAATTTTTTATTTCGGTGAAACTTTATGAAATCGCGGACTCTTGCCCGGGAAGGTTTCTAAGTTGAAGAAATGGGCGGAAAATGGTACACAAGCCGCGAAATTTTAAAAATTATAGCGTTTATCCGATTGCAATGAAACTTTGAAGAATGGTTGGAGAATTGGTGGAAAATGTCTTAAAATGTTTGAACACACAATCGTTATTATACCCTTGCAGAGGGTATTATAAAATTGAGCGGATGTTTGTAACGCATTGAAGGAAGCATCTCCGACCACATAAAATATATATATTTTTGATCAGCATGACGTGCTGAGTTCATTTAGCCTTGTCCGTCTGTCCGTCCGTCCGCCTGTCTGTTTCTATGCTATCTCTTTCGTCATTTTTAAAGCTATCTTAACCAAACTTTGCACGAAGCCTTATAGTACAAATACGCTGCACATTTGTCGGAACTGGCCGGATCGGATGACTACAGCATATAGCTGTCATAGGAACGATCGGTCGAAAAACTAGTCTTAGTGAGAAAAACTTTTGGTTTTTAATGAAAACGTCCTTATCATAGGCATACACTTATTTTAAATACTTTTACACAATTCTACAAACTTTGGTCGAAATCGGATGATTATAGCATATAGCTCCCATAGGAACAATCGGTCGAAAAACAAGTTCTAGTGAGGAAAACTTTTTTGTTGTTAATGAAAACGTCCTTTTCGTTGGCATATTTTTATTTTATATACTTTAACACATTTCTACAAAGTTTTATCAAAATCGGAAGACTATAGCATATAGCTGCAGTACAATTGATGGGTCGAAATAGAAGTTCTAGTGAGAAAAACTTTTTTGTTTTAAATGGGATCGCATCCAAATTTCGTTATTAACAGTTTATTATGCTTTTCCATGATTTCACCAAATATAGTCGAAATCAGACATCTATATAGTATAGATCCCATATAAAAGTAAGGTGCAAAAAGTAGTCTTAGAAAATCTTTTTTGTTTCCAATAAAAGCTGCAATGGTATACAAAACTTCGTCTGAGCCGAAGTTAACTTCCCCTTTTTTTTTTTCATCTGATCTTTATAAAATTGGGTTTGTAAGAAAATTTATGTAAGATCTCTATGCGGGACAAAAATTGGTCAAATATTTTCCAGTTTTTGAAATCGACCCCCAAGTCGGAAGAGAAAAACTGATACCGATATCGGTTAAAATAGCTTACCTGTCGGCGGCGTACCGAATCAAGCCGGGCTATTTGTGGGTAACTAAAGGCTCTGCGTCCAAACTCACTAGTAAGGTTTGTGAGGGTTTCACACCTCAGGGGACAGCAGTAGCTGAACCTGACTAATCAGGAATCAATTTTATCGGATATTGGAGATGAGCAAGAGAACCGAAGACCACCACAGTAGACAGAGTCACCCTGCGGGACTAGCAGAGAGATGAGATCCCTTACTTGGTGGTCTTTGCTCTCTACCTAGCAAGCACAGCAGGAGAAAAGTATCACACAACAAATTAAAAATTCTGCATTTCGGTTAGTAGTCATCTTATCACCCTGGTCATTGGGTATGTGGAATAACCCACCCTGGAAAGATCTTCACCGTGACTATGTTAGTTCTTAAAAGTGCGCTAAAAGCATCATTCAATGTAATCGTGATGCAACCAATTTCAGTCTATTCAAATTCTTCTTTGATAGCATTTTGGAATAAAACCATAGAATTAAATAACAAGAACCGATTCTACATTTTCGAGACAGCGCAATCTGTCGTTAAAACTTATAAATAAAAAGTAAAGGTAAAGTAAGTACTTGGCACCAAACAGCTTATCTAATAGATTACAATTGGCCCCACTTATTTCAAGCAAATTAGTATTAATTAATTGTAGTTCGAATAACAAGCCATCTCCTCCTCAGTCTTCTCCTCAGTTCGAATGCTGTCAAACAAGTTTCCTCTCTTTCGAAAAAAAATTTAAAAAAAAAAAATACTTTTAAATAAAATAAACAAAAGCCAACTTATATCAAGTTTTTGGTTTGCTTTTTGTTTTGTTTTTTATCGACAGTTTGCAACCACTATCAAAAAAGGCAAAACCAGCCCAGAGAGTCATCGCCACCGACGCCGCCGTCGCACAGAGATCGATCTCGACGCTGTAAAAGATTCAGATTCAGGCGACTCAGTTACGCGAGACAAGCGAAAGGTGACGCATTCCGCATCTTTGGCTATTTTTGTGATAAATTTTTGTTTGTGGGAGAAATAAATTAAAATTGTGTAATGAGAAACAACTAAATCAGCAGTTGGCGCAAGCAACTCAAATCCATTACATTTTTATTCATAACAAATTTAGGTCAAGTTTAATATTCATAGAACAAAGTGACCCAGAAAAAAGTTTAAAGTGCAGTGAAGTGAGCGAAAAGTATTCAAAATCAACAGCAAAGAAACAGATGTTCAAGAAAACGACAGCCTCAGAATAGCAGCCGCCGTCTCACAAACAGTTTGACAAGTACTGGAAATAGTTGGGAAGTAAGTGTCGCTGGCAAAAAAAATATTGGCTTAAAATCAAGTCAACAGTATATGAATTAATCCTTAAATTTAAATTAAGGGGGTATTCCTGCGTGGAAGGCTGTTTTTGGACCTTTTTTTTAAAAAAATCTTATTTGAAAACGGAAATCGTTATTTATATTGTTTTTTTTTTATTGATTTTAGAAAATATTGAATTTAATAAACATTTTTTTCCATTGTACGAGGGCTGTTCAAATGTGACAATTCTGCGTCGAATGCACTTAGTTTCATCAAAATCGGTTCAGAACTACGGGCGCAATCAGTGCCGCCAGCTCGAAAAACGTGGTTTCGAGATAAACGCGATTAAAGTTTGCAGTTGCTAGGTTGCTAGCAGATCAAGTTTATTTTCAGTCCTCAGTCCCACGCCCTCTCCCGCCCCGCAATTGGGAGGAAAGTCATTTTTCCCAAAGTTTTATTGAAAAATGGCATAGAAATATTTAGTAAACACTGATTACTAAACCATGTTTGAGTCGTTTCTGCCTTGTGAGCTGGAGCAGAGTTTTGTTGAAAAGTCCACGGCTTGTTTGCCAATATTGTCGTGTTGAGAAGCTTCACAAACTTTTTCAAAACGTCGGTTTGTTACACTTTCGCCGAAAGTTTTGATACCTTTTTCGCAAAAATGGAGCTTAATGACCCTATCATAGGCGACTCCCCACCAAACCATCACATAAGCCGAATGGAGACCTCTGTGAACTCTCGGAATGAACTCTCGGAGAACGCTTATTTTAATGACACATCATACACTTTATCGTTCTGTTTTTTGAACGATTCCCTCATGGTGATAATTTTATTGTCAGTGACCAGAATTCGCGTGTGGGCCTTGTTCGCGCACTGTCGACGCAATGCTTTCGTTTTTGTTTCAATACTGCTGTGAGAAAGTGGCCGGTGTGTCTCTTGTATGCACTGTGTTCCAAGTAACGTTTTATATGAGCAACATGCTGTCCTTGCTGATATTACTGATGTCTCGTAAGACATGATTTTCTGCTTGCTTTGATGGCTTGTGGCTTTCGCATAGTCTTTTATTCCATCAGTAGGCTCAAATAACTTTACGGTATGATACACAAAGATACGCAACATCCGAAACATTTAAACTCTTTCGTAGCCGCATTTATGCAGGCTAATTACGACAACAAGATTTTCCATGACTGCAATCAGTAAAGTAAAATGGCTTGCCTAGTTGACACAGTCCCAAGGCTTGTCACGTTGACACAGCCCTAAAGGGCCAAAGCCGAGCTTCTCTCAATCTCTTGGCTTGTGCGCTTCTAATTTTAGCACAAGAGAAAGGGACCAGCTTAACGCCGAATCCGAACGGCAGCTTGAGAAGCTTTTCATGGCTAATTACTACAAAGCTGGCGCCAATAGCAGAGAGGCGTGACCGCAGAGAGCAGAGCATAGAGGCGTGATCAAAGAAAAAAACTTTTCATTAGATGTTCCGAGGCGGGATCAAACCCACGACCGAGGCGGGATCAGGAAAGTGTCATAGGCTATGTCTCATGTCTGTGAAATGGTCCAAAAACTGCGAATTTTGCAAAATTATACCGTTTATCCGATTGCAATGAAACTTTGGGAATGGTTAAACTTCTAAGTTGAAGAAATTTGCGGAAAACGGTCCAAAAACCGCGAAAATGGCAAAATTTACGTTTTCGCTAAAACTTTGGGGAATTGATTGACGCTTGCCAGGGAAGGTTTCCAAGTAGAAGAAATCTGCGGAAAATGGTCCAAAAACCGCGAAATTTGCAACATGTTCGATTGTTTGGAGAATGTCAAGACATGATTTGAAAAAATGTGCCGGAAATGTTCAAAAAACCGCGAAAATTCAAAAACTATACAGTTCACCCAATTGCGATGAAATTTTGGTCAATGGTTAGACGATTGCCCGTGAAGGTTTCTAAGGTCCAAAAATCGCGATATATGCAAAATAACCTAAATGGAAGCTGTATATTACACGGCCCAAAATATAGCGAAATTTGCAAGTTTTTGATTTGAGCCTGGATTATTGTGAAGATTTGATAGACGGCAATTGTAGATGGGTAAATAGGAGGTATAAACCAAACGGTCAAAAAAGTCATGAAGATGAGTAAATAGAGAAAAAGATCGAACGTCAAAAATGTTTATGGCGATTTGCGGCCAGCACTGGCTTGAAAACAGTCGCTCTTATAAGAATCATAAGGACCCGGGCGACGCCGGGTATTCAGTTAGTATAGCATAAATGTAAAATAGATAATTTTCAATCAATTGTTCTCGAGAACGGATGTGTTCAATATATGCACCAAAACAATTGTGACTACTAGGTAGCAGTGCACACACTGAGAAAAAAAGTAAACAATCTATAATCTAGGTCGAAAATCTCTTTTTCGAGAAGATTGAAAATCTTCAAAAAAAAAGATTGAAAAATCTTGAAATGAGATTGAAAATCTCAAAATCAGAATTTTTCATATCTCAAATTACTAATCAACCTCTTACAGTTCTTCGGGAAGCTTAAGCTTGAAATTTTTTATTAAATTATAAAAAAAATAAAAGTGGAGTTTGAACATGGTACCTAGGTGGTCTATGCACGAACTTGCAAGGCAACTTAAACGGCTGGGCCACAAGTCCATCTGTTCGAATGCGCGCCGAAAACGCTTAAAAGCTCTACACAAAGCGGAAAGGTTTTTGTAAGTTTTGCTGCTGATTCAAATGTTTGATTGTGTAGCCCAGCGGGTAATGTGTTCGTGTTCAGTCCCGAAGACCTGGGTTCAAACCCCAAACGGGGAAAGAGGTAAAATTGAAATTTAAAAATGTAAAGTAATTTTTTTGTCTTTTTTCATACTAAAAATAAGATGGTTTCACCTTAAAGTCGAGTAGAAACCATCTTTTTCTAAGATTGTTCATTAAGACTTAAGCTAAAATCATAATCTTTGGTTGAGATTTTCTCTGCTTTGAGCATTTTTGTTACCGTTTCGTCTTGGCTTCGAGACGATAATCTTGATTTTAGATTGATTTTTTCTTAGTGTAAAGGTTATTTAGTTCATAGAATAATATTTTTCGTAATGAGAAAACAGTCTCCTTGAGTCCCTTTATTTTAGACCATTTTTTCGAATATTTTTTTTTGGCTTTAGTTATGTGTTATGACGTTAAAAGCATGCCCTAAAAATATCAAGTCAAAAACAATATATTTTCTTTGAGAGTTTTTTTGTGCTGGTAGGACGTATTGTCGTATATCGAAAAAAAATTTGTCTTTGTTTTTTTAAATCAATTGTTGTTTCCAATAATTAATAAAAGATTTTCTTTAAATATTATCTATAAATTATCTATTAATGTGCAAATTTTGCAAAATCAAACTTCTTCATTTCCTTACGTTTTCCTACGATATTACTTTTTTACCACGTCCTTACGATCTTTGACCAACATTTCTCAGAAACTACTGAACCGATTTTGATAATTTTTTTCTCGGTGACAGCTAACACCTAAGCGCGTCAAATCCATGTTTGAAATGTAATGAAAATAATATTTATTTCATCGAAAACAGTTGTCGAAACTTTAAGCTCGAATTTCTCGAAACCACTTTTTCGAAAACGTTTCACACGATTAGAAGTGTAACTGTTGACCGATTTTCAAATTTTTTTTTAATTACTCCTAATACCCACCATTATGGTGTGAACTAGGATTTTTTAAATTGGTTCGGTCAATAAGTAACGGAGTTAGAACCAATGAAAGAGGTTAAAAAGTCGATTTTCAAAATTTCGTCTTTAAACCGCCATAAATCCGTTATGTATTGAACGATCGAAAATATCATAGTTCACACCATACCCAAATCAGTTCTTAACAAAACCCCGTTCTCATTTTTAATTTCGCATAATCCGCTCTCAAAAAATCATATGAAACATGGGCCTATGTTTTAAATTTTTGACCGACTTTGAACCGAAATACAACAACAACCGCAGCAACAAAAACAACAAGAAAATTTCTGTAGTTAATTTTACCGATTACGTATCGAATAAAAAAACCGCTTACAGATATCACTTTTAGTTTTTGGGTAATATAGTTTTTCGTAAACCCTTAAAAAATGCCACCTGATGTTATACAGTACCCTTAAATGAAATCATCCTGGATTCATATTGTTTTTTGAAGTAAATTAACTCTGAGAATTCCATTATAACATGAAGTTTTAAGAAAATCGAGGACCCATGATAATTTTTTAAATGCTTAAATTTTGGTTATTATTGAATTCTGATTATGTATGGTTCTTTGCATTTGAATGTAAAAGCATGAAAACAAACCAAATGAAAAGACAAAATGTGAAAACTCATATATTCTCAGTTCATGAGCTCAAATGGTAAATTAATTAATGATTCTAGAGTCCAAATTGGTTTTTCACGCTGAACCATAATCAAAAAACACTTTCTTGACACCTTAAAATAGGGATTATATTTTTCTATCTTCAGCATTCTAGTTCTTAGAACCATTCAGAATAAGATTAAAATAGGAATAAAATTAAACCAAGATAGCATACTTTTTTTGAAAAAGTAAAGAATGTGAATGTTTGCTCAGTCAAGAGACTTTTTTGGCATTGTATCCTATCATTACTCTCTCCACATCATGGCCTGACTCAGTTTCTTGTAAGAGGTTAAGTTAGAGTTGGTCAAACCAACAGTTTAAAAATTTAAAGAGTTGCCAACTCAGGAGAAAACTTCTAACTCTTATCCACAGCTTAGCCAGATAAGTTCTTTTAGACGTACGGCAGCTCTATTTGTGACTCAAAAATTTTCTGCACTCTGGCAGCATATTTAAGTATTCGATTAACTTTGCTTTACATTTATCGATTTTTTTCAGCCACTAAAAACAACAACAAGCAAAATGAGTCAATCGAAATCGACAGTGTCTTGCCTGCCCGTGAACGCGAAAATGTCGAAAGCAAAGAAAGTCCTGGATGAGGCCCGTGAAACCCAAAATCGGGAACTGGACCTGGTGGACAAGGGTCTGGTGTCGTTCGAGGAGCTGCCCGGACTGTGTAAGTTGAAGAGTTTATCTTGAATTGAATAATTAATTGCCAGTTCTGGGAACTCCCACGCAATGGCCACCTCGCCCAGCTGCCAACAATTCGTGGAAGCAAATCAATCCGTTGGCTTCTTTAGCCATTTGCCTAGTTTCAGTTGTGTTTGCTTTAGTTGAATTTGCTTAAATTATATTACTAATCTATTTGTGGTTTTGTAAAAATTGCAATTGTTATTTATTGCGATGACGCCAACGCCCCGCCTTAGGGGACAGCGGAGCACTTGGACAATTCTGCGGTGGCTATGAACAATGCACCCCAAATTTTGTTGATATTTTAATGAAATTTTTTATAATCGAACTCCTTATAAGAGGTTTTATTTATTCATTTGTTTGCTTAAATTAAACATTATTAGCAGCAACAACAATGTGATTTGCTGCGGTCACTATTGTTTTCTCGCTCTCACTTGCGGCATGTTAGCCTGTTGCGTGCAAACAGCTGTTTACGTTTGCGGCCAGTAGGAAATTGGCTGCGATTGTAGTGCTTACAAATAGTTAAACTTTAATATGTGATCCATCAAGACAGGCAAAGCATTTTAACTTAGGATAGGAGCAGGATTTGGAGCAGCTAATTCTTCCCCACATAATAGAGTCCAGGTGACAGAAAAATCGACAGTTGAATAAAATCCCATGGGCCATGTTACAATGAATACAAGGTAATGCAAACATTTGCTCCACTTCGAGTTCGCAGAACAAGACAAGACAAGTTGTGAACTAGGTTTTTTAATTTGATTTTAAACTATTCTTTCATCTTAATTTATTTTAATTTTTTATTGCGTTCGACTTTTCTGCAAGAACAGTATGAAGTTTTGCGTGCCCATGTGAGAAAATTAATATAATTGCCGAACCAAGGAAAACTGTCAAGCGAATATCAAATAGGGTGGAGTGAACAAAAAAAATATTTTTAAATTGATTATTAGTCGATGATTTACCATAGTCTGAAATGTATTAGATAAAAATTTCAGTTCTCTAAAGCAACATCTTCAGGTGCCGCAGTAGACTTGATCATTTAAAAACAACTACATTGAGAGAGGAACAAATAATTATTTATTTCATATGACATTACATCTTTTATTTGTATGTTTAGCGTATTATTAAATATATAAAATACGAAATACAGAAATATACATTAGGGTGGAGTGAAAATGGCAAAAAAAAAATGTTTTTCCCATCTATATCCTACCGATCTAGAATAGAAAGAATCATATGGTCAAAAATCAGAGTTTTGCGATTTTATCTAGAGGTGGCGGTAATCAAAGGCTATCCTTGAAGATTGTAGGAAAACACAAGAAGGGCAGAAAGGGTTTATATCGATTTGGTTGAAGTGAAGTGAAAGTAGCTTTCTTTTGAAGTGACTTGTGTAAACGAAAGCGATTGCATTTTGTCTAAAGGATTGGCAATTTCGCTTTAGAAATTCAGCGCATAAAACGAGAATTGTAAGAATTCCAATAGATTTTGGCTAAGCCGCTTATCTCTAACAAATATTCTCCGTTTGGCAGGAAACTGAAAGCACAAAATAAGAAACTTGGCAATAAAACGAATGCATGCAGACGCTTCTTCAAATAATATTTACAATGGACTGATTATAAAATTAATCAGTCCGAAAGGGTACCTGCCATAAGATCTCTTTTGGTCTAGTAAGCTAGATATCAGCACAGGCATTCTTAAACATGAAGTTCAAATCTTAAGTGCTGCTAAAGACATGAGCATACTGCAAAAGCTTTGTATTTTGCGCTTCGACAAAATGAAGAATCGTTAGTCATTTTTGTATATTTGCGTAGCAATTAAGTAGCACTGAAATAGCAATATATTCAACTTCACGTTTTCAACCCATAGACCAAATATGTATCAAGTTCCTAGCTTAAAAAGCTTTTGAGATATGGTTCTGAACCATTGATGAACCGGTTTTTAACCAGTCAAATATTCAACTCCACATTTCCAACCTACAAACCACTTATAAACTGGTTGCATATTTGAACCGGCTCAAACCCGGTTCTAAACCACTTAAATATTCAACTTTATATTTTCAACCTTCAATTCAAATTTCAAGTTCTTTGCTTAAAATAGCTTTTGAGATATGCCTCCGAACGACTTTTGAACCGGTTCTAAATTGGTTCTGAACCTGTAAGATATCCAGCTCCATATTCCCAACCTACATACCAAATTTCAAGTTCGTAGCCTAAATAAATGATGAGCCACTGTTGAACCGTTTCCATTTTTTAAACGGTTCAAACCCGGTTCTGAAACAGTGAAAAATTCAACTACTTATTTCCAACCTACAGACCAAATTTCAAGTTCTTATCTTAGATAACTTCTTAGATAAGGCTCTAAACCACTTTTGAACCGTTTTAAACCGCTTTTGAACCGGTTCACAGACATGACACATAGCCTATGACTTTTTACTGATCGAGATGAAAATACCGTAAAAATTTTGTGAAGATCGGTTCAGCGGTTTAAGCGCCTATAAAGAACAAACATTCAAATATACAAACGTTCATACTTTAGAGAACTTGAAATAATTTGAAAGATACATACATAGTGATAAGAAAGTTCTTTCAGTTTTATTTGAAAAGGCAGTTTCAGCCGCTGTGAGTTGCATGAAAAAATTCCATGGAAGGAAATTACTCACAATCAGGCGTAACGTGACACACATTGAAAATATAATTAAAATTAGCTTTTTGCTCAACAGATTTTTATACCCTTGGAGAGGATACATCCGGATGTTTGTAACGCATAGAAGGAAGGAGCTGAGTCCGTCTGTTTCTATGCGATTTCCTCCGTCAGTTTGAAAGCTATCTTCACGAAACTGTCCACAATGTCTTATAGTACAAATACGCTGCACAAGTATTTTCCGGCCAGATCGGACGACTATAGCATATATGTAGCTGCCATAGAAACAATCGGTCGAAAAACTAGTTTTAGTGAGAACTTTTTTGTTTTGAATGAAATCGGCATCAGACTTCGTATTTATACGTTTTCTATGTTTTTTTCATGATTCACTAAGTTTGGTCGAAACCTGAGTTCAGCTGCCATAGAAAAGTTAGGTTTGAAAAGTTAAGCTTCAAAAGTATATAGAAAAGTTAGGCTTCAAAGGTATATAAACTTCGGCCGAGCCGAAGTTAGCTTCCCTCCATTTTTGTATACCCTGTTCCCATTAAAAATGGGAAAAGTGGGATCATGAAGTTGTGCAAAAGTCTGTTACAGGTAGAAGGAAACATTTGCAACCCTATAAAGTATATATATTCTTGATCAGCATCAACAGCCGAGTTGATTTAGCCTTGTCCGTCCGTCCGCATGAACGCGTTGATCTCAGAGACTATAAAAGATAGAGCCATACATTTTTGCATGTAGATAGATTATTAACTGATTCGCGCCACGGACCTAAAGCCTTGCTATTGTGTCGTTGCTTAAATCAAAACTTCAGCAGAAATTCAAAGTGAACAATTTTCTTCACTAATTGCTGTGGCGCAATTATATTGTTTCCTTGCAAACCGCAATATCTCCAGTATCATTTCATATTGTAAAAAACCTTTAAGACTTTGGAGGGTGACTAATCCTAATAGTCTACCTTAAATATTTCCATCCCGTGATTTTCACCTAAAATTATTTGCGCATCCAGCGAATAGAACAAATATAGCCTTCAGTTAATCTTTCCTGGTTTGGGAACTATAAAAATAGCTCGCAGAGGAAAAAATTACGTAAAATGATAAGATTAACTGCCGATTTCCAGCAAAGAAATGTTGCTACATTTATTGAGATTTCCAGAAATGGATAAATTGGTCACACGTCTTCCATCCATAGGAAAAAAAACACTCCAAATTGTCTATTCAAAACAAACCTATCAGCTGTTTTCGGCGACGTCTCATTGTGAATGTCAACAAGTGGGTGGGGTTACTAAATTGTTCTTAAGTCTCTTCTTCCTTGGTCTAGTATTTAGCATGTAAACTGACCAAGAGCAACCCATGAATTGCAGTCAAATAGGAAATTTCATATTCTAAGAATAATCTTTGCTATATCAGATCATTTAGTATAACTGCAACTCCAAAATATCTCGCTAATCAACTACTCTCTCTTTCTCTTTGGCACAGTCAACATGTCGAATATCACCCGCCTCACGCTGTCGCACAATAAAATCAGCGTGATCAGTCCTGGCATTGCCAACTTGCTGAATCTGGAAATTCTGAATCTCTCCAATAATCAGCTTGCCGAACTGCCCGTTTCTCTCTCGTCGATGCCTAAGTTGCGCATATTGAACGTATCCATAAATCGTCTGGGTAATTTGCCACGTGGATTTGGGGCTTTTCCCGTTTTGGAAGTGCTCGATTTATCCTACAACAATTTGAATGAGCAAGTGCTGCCGGGTAACTTCTTTGGCATGGAAACCCTACGAGCTTTGTATCTGGGCGATAACGACTTTGAGTATATACCCAAAGAGTTGGGTCAACTCAAGAATCTGCAGATCTTAGGCCTGCGGGACAATGATCTGTTGGAGTTGCCACGTGAAGTTGGTGATTTGCAGCGCCTCAGAGAGTTGCACATACAAAACAATCGATTGCAAGTGCTGCCACCGGAGGTGGCACAGTTGGATCTGCTGAGCAACAAGTCGGTGATGAAAATGGAGGAAAATCCCTGGGTGAATCCCATTGCCGAACAATATCTACTGGGCATTAGCCATGTACTTGAGTATCTCAAAACAGAGACATACAAAATGTAAGCACTTGAAATTTTGTTTGGTGGAGTTTTGGTGTTAAAACTGATGGCCGTTTTTTACCCTTACAGCATCTACAATCGCCATATGCAAACAGGACGCAGTGGACCGCCTCCAGTCAAGGCCGACAAGAGCAAGAAGGCCTCCCGAATTCGCGCTTAGTTTAAACCGGCTGCAGGCTTCACTGTACTTTGTGTTCGTCGTTGTTAACCAAAAAATGTTTTTCGTATACTAATTTTTAAGTATTTGTAACTTATTGTGTATTTTATGTAAAGTGCCTTAATTTTTTATAACAGAATTAAACAAATTTTTAAATCAACGAAATCCGTAGAGTGAAAAGTTTTTCAGTAGCAATCAGATGAACGAAAGCCAAGTTATGAGCAAATTACCTAATTCACCAACAATTGATGAAAATTAACTTGCAACTGTCCTCCTTAATTGAGCAAGTCGCCTGAATGGTTTCCTTAATATTTATCAGCCATGCTCCCATTTTCGCATTCGCAAAAGTTTTGCGATTTAAAACCGTTTTTTTCGACCAAATCGCAAAACTTGCGAATGCGAAAATTGGAGCATGACTATGAAAATTTTGCGATACTAAAATTGCGCCTCAAATGATTCGTCATGTGATTTCCGTTGAGCCGAAATCAGCCTTCTTATTGTTTGTTCAATAAATTGTCAAATAAAAACAAAACAGTTTTGACATTTTGTATGTTACACAGTGCGACACTCAAAAAGGCCTATGAACGGGACCAAGAAATTGTGAAACTAGAGGCAATAGAACAGACAGACAGACAGATGATCTGTGAGCAAAAGTGGTAAAATGCCGAGGACTTTGTAGACGGTGGTGTTCCGCACGTACCAGGGAGCATCGAGTATTCTGCGTAAGATCTTGGTTTGCATCGTTTCAACCCTTTTGATGGAAGTGTCGCAAGCAGTACCCCAGAGGCAGATACCCCAGGTCCAAGTCGGGATGATTATTGAGATATTCGCGGAAAACCATTTTACCTACTTTTGACCGTTTTAGAATTTTTGTAGGCCTCTAGGATAGTCAACATATCAATGCAGCTGAGAAAAATCAAACACGCGTTATAAGCAATGCCAACCCTGTAGTTCAGCTGCACCGGTGCGGTATAACGAATTCTCTAACTCTTCGTAGTAAGCGCTCGCCACCAGACCAACTACCAGCCAAATATTTGCCTAACGAATTTTGTATGGGACGTACCGATCGGTACGCTGTGATACATTACCTGTCGTTAACGACGCGACTGATGCTCAGTGATGCATCAGGTCGTTAGGCCTGGTAGTGCCTTGACACCAGCTGAATTACAGGGAATGGTGTCGAAATTGGCCTTCAAAGTTAAATTTTAGTTGATTTATTGCAATTTTGTCAAACTAAACTACCTGCTTCAAGCCATTGGTTTTGTAGGACATTTATTTTAAACATCTGATCATATAAATTAACATATGCACTAATTATGGAAATTTTTTTGCTGCATTTTTGTTGGGAACATTAGCAAAGTTACAGCGTGTTAAACCCTAAAATCAAGAATTATATTTATGGGAGGACAACTAGATTTCACTAAAAATTTGTATAGGAGTTTTAAAAAGGCTACTTGATATAACATTGGCATCACTAAATGTTTATTGAAATGTACAATAACAATATTCATGGAATTCTTCGTTTACATTGAACCTGGTCAAAGAAATGTTAAAAAAAAACATAAAGTTGACCCACAAAAGAACCTTTTAAAAAGTGGAACGACCATTACATCTATCCGCTATAGGCAAAAGGATTTGACGCAATATTTGAAAGTGCTGAAAGCTTAGCTTATTGTAAAGATGCCACTAGACTAATGGATGCCGTTAACATTACATATACGAATGGAGACTCTTTATAGATACAGGGTGGTCCATTTAAAAATTGGAATTTAATTTTGCTATAAAAAAAAAAGGCTCGTTATTTTTCAATGGTTGAACATTTATTGGAAAGGTTCGTTCATGTCATTTATTTATGAAAAACAAATTCGGTCAAATGACCACCACGGCTGACTTGAAAGTATCCCATTCGATCCACCCAATTTTTGAGAACATTTTCAATTGTTTCGGCACGTATGTCAGCAATAGCAACTCGAATCTCGTTCTTCAACTCATCAATTGTTTCAGAATTGTTTGCAAAACATTTGTCCTTGAACGCTCCCCAAAGATAATAGTCTAACGGTGTCAGATCACAGCTTCTTAGCAGCCAATTCACATCTCCATATTTGCTGCTTATTCGATTTTCGAAGATAGGGCGCAGAAGATCGCTTGTGGCGTGCGCTGTGTGGCACGTAGCGTCGTCTTGTTGAAACCAAATAACGCTCAAGTCTTTCGCTTCAATTTTCTCGAAGAACCAATCACTTAACTTAACTTGCGCGGTAGCGCGAGTTGACGTCGATGGTTGTTCACGCACATTTTCAGCAACTGCAGCAATGTTATCCACCAACATTCCAGTTTTACGAACTCGCTTCACAAAATGATCCACAAATTGAGTTTTCGAAAAAATTTTTTTTTCAAATTTCGCACAGTTTGAGTCGAGGACTTACCACTTTGGAAATATGTTTTAAATATTTCCCAACTTTCTTAAATGTTCAATTCCAAACACTAGATGGACCACCCTGTAGCTCTTAGCTAAGCTTAAAACAGGGGCCGGCAGCTTGCTAACTGGCGTGCATACGAAAAATCTCAAAGCAGCGCAGTCGTTGCTACTGGAAAAGAGAAATTTTTGCGCTGCTCTCACACACACCAATGAAAAAATGTGAATGTATTTCTTGCCTGCCTCTGGCTGAAAAGCTGTTCTGTTACATAACGGAAATATCGCACCTTCAATTCCTATTGGTCACGCAGTTCATATGAAAGAGTCATATGAGAATATGAAATGCCCTTTGCTTCATATTAGTATAATGAACACCAATGGCAAATTTGCGAAAACTTGAAAGTCGTAGCTGTGCTTCTAGGACTACAATTAGGATGCACGAAGTTTTGTTGCTTTCTTTGCGAATGGGACAGTCGTGACAGAAAAGAACATTAAAAAAATGTTTGTAGCCCCTTCGCAATTCCCTTGAACCTGGTCAAAAATATGTTCAAAATGAACCATTAGTTGACCCAAAAGAGGTGTTACTTCCACCATTACACATAAATCTTGGTCTGATGAAGAATTTCGTAAAAGCAATGGACAAAAATGGTGCTGCTTTCCAATATCTACACCAGAAATTTTCAAGTCTAAGCGAAGCTAAGGTCAAAGAAGGTATTTTTGTAGGTCCGCAAATAACAAATTTATTTAATGAAGCTTACTTTTACTCTACCATAGAAGGTAAAAAACTGGGATTAAGCCCGAAGCGAATTTCGGCTTCGGTCAAGGCATTTATTTGGCAATTTTTTAACTGTTTAGGAAATGGGCTAGCTACCCATAACCGTGTTCTATAACTTAACCGGAACCCAAAAATAGCTTGCAGCTGAGATAGACACCCTGACCGATACCGAAAATCGTTTTGGTTTTAATCCCTGAAACAAAATTTTTTGAGATTTTTTTATAAATTTTTTGAGCCTGTTTTAAAGGAAAATAAAAAGGATTGGGTCCCAAGAAACTTCTTAGCAAACAAAAGGAGTGGCAACTACTCGCAGCTAATTAAAAATATGTTATCATAATTTCAAGTTCTGGGCTGTAACATGTCCTTGAAAATTTATTTTTTACATTCCCACTTGTACTTTTTTTCGGAAAATTGCGGTGCTTTTATAGATGAGCATGGGGAGCGCTTCCATCAGGATCTTGCAGTCATGGAAAGAAGATATCAGGGCAAGTGAATGGTTGCAATGTTGGCTGATTATTGCTGGAACGTTTATCGAGAATGCACCGAAGCAGAGCACAAGAGGGTTGCAAAAAAACTGAGACAAAGCCACTAATACGGGGGTGTCCTCTAGAGATTTGGGCTTCGGTTGGTTTGCAAATCGCTCGAAAAATCTGTCGGTGTCCCAGAACTTGGAGAGATTTCATTTTTTTATTAAAAAGTCTATTTAGAAGGTGTGTGTATAAGATTATGGTCCAACTACAAAAACAGGGCTGCGTCGCTCGCAAATAATTAATAACAGATTTTGTTCATAGCTGTATTGATGGTTCCAGACTTGCCAGCCCTGTTTGTGTCATTGCTAAGTTCGCTAAGTTTGCATAGGTTAGCGATGTCGAATTGGTTGGTTTGTGTATTGGCTTTGGTTGGTTTCTCCAAATCTCTTAACAAAATACTAGAGGTTTGAAACCAAACGAAAGAGATTTCTGGACAACGAGAATTGGTTTTGGGTTGGAATTTGGTTGGAAGAGATTTCTGGGACACCTCCAAAAATAACAGAAGCTATATTAAATATTCGGTATATCAATATGAAACATATTTTAAGGTAACCCTTTATTTTGCAGAATTTCCCATAACTTTTCTCAATGGATTAATAGGATTAGCGCATCGGGCTTCGTACGCGAAACTGTAAAACAAACTTCGAAAATGAAAACTGCGGCAACACTGCCGCACCTGCAGGGCTTTTTGTACCCTGTTGCCATTAAAAATGGGAAAAGGGGGATCATGAAGTTGTGCAAAAGTATGTAACAGCCAGAAGGAAGCTTATACATATATTCTTGATCAGCATCAACAGCCGAGTCGATATAGCCGTGTCCGTCTGTCTGTCCGTCCGAACAAACAGATCTCAGCGATGGTAAGTGATAGAGATAGGCTCGACCGACTTTCCTTCTTGTTTTTATTAAATACATACCTTTAAATGTTAAAAGCAAAGGGATTTTTAGCAAAAAATTTGTAGTTGGGTTTTTTACAGCGAAATTTATATCAACCAAGAATTGCTGACATCTTTCAGCAAGCCACTTGGTTAAACATATGTTCACTTTGAAGCGGACAAAGCGGATCAGGGTTGCAAGTAAAAGCTTATGTATTTTTAAGCTTTTCTATGCTTTCTGAAGAATTTCAAATTCAAAAGTTTTAACAGTTAAAATTTGAAATAAAAGCCGCTAGTGAAGCCAATTGGACCACTGTGCGTCATGCCAAACGCGATCAAAAGCTTGTCGAACATCCAGGAAGACAGCAGAGCAGTAAGTGTCTTGCTCCATAGGCTCCAGAATGTGGTTGACAACCCTGTGTGCTTGCTCTAGGGCTCCATGGACACTGCGGAAACCACATTGGTGTTCAGGGAGGGCTTCGTCCACGGCACTCACTGCCAACATACGTTTTAATAATATTCTCTCGAATATTTTAGAGGATGTAGGAAAGAGAATTATTGGGCGGTAGGCATCAGGTGTAGTGTCAGACTCCTTGCCCTTTTTTGGGACCATTACAATTACTGCGCGCTTCCGTTGGGAGGGGAAGTGAGAGAGTCCGTTCATCGCGTTAAAAATCAGGAAATCCTCTTCTGGGAAAGCTTTCACTACTCTGCCATCAAGACCGTCATAACCGTTAAACCTTCAAACTAGTGAACAACTGACATGTAACACTCCGCAATGGCCAAAGTTTTAACAGTGTCTAAAACCATCCTTAGGGACGAATGCACAATGGGGAACAAACGCGTATTGGAAGGACTTGACCGAACTTTAAATGAGCTGTGCAATGACTCGAAAAGTTTTGGAGGCGCAATGAATTTACTGTCTGGCGACTTTTGTCAAGCACTCTGTCATTCCAAGATCGACTGCTGCCGATAAAATACACGCTTGCCATAAATCATCCGATCTGGGGCGCTATTTGAAGAATCTGGAGATGTCAGCAAACATGTCTGTTGCATTGTTGAATGATACATCTGCTCCACGTCTCGGTAGTGCCATCAGAGTCTGGTGCTGGCAAAGAAATTCCAGTCGAGCTTGGAGGAGCAGTGCAGAGGTTTGCCCGAAGTGTTTCTTGATTGAAAACAACACTGCCGCAGCCTCCAGTTCAAGCAGCGACCATACTATGACCACCTGCGTGGCCTCTTTCGGTAAGTACATGGTGACTTTTTAAAGTATATCGAACCATGGTGGAATTAACATGGTGAAGCCGTCAGCATATGCTGAGGGCCAATTTATCAATGCCTATGTGATAGAAAGAGACAGCATGATATTTGTGAATACTAACGCCTATAGTCTCTTCCCATATTGTTTTTGTATACCCCGTTCCCATTGAAAATGGGAAAAGGGGGATCATGAAGTTGTGCAAAAGTATGTAACAGGTAGAAGGAAGCATTTGCGACCCTATAAAGTATATATATTCTTGATCAGCATCAACAGCCGAGTCGATTTAGCCTTGTCCGTCTGTCCGTATGAACGCGTGTTTCTCAGACTATAAGAGCTAGGCCCAAATTTTGAAGTAGGTAGGTTTACGCATTTTTCAGATTTGGAAAATTTTCCCCCTCCCCTTTAAGCGCAAAAAACTGTCAGAGCCACAATTTTTAAGATAGACCTTCCAAATTTTACATATATCAAGTAAGGCCCAATGTCTATCTATTCTGAAAAGATCAATAAGATCGGACAATAAACACCGAAGTTTTATACGAATCAATTTTGCTTGTGGGAGAGAGGGGGGGTCTTGCATCGTCAGTTATCGCTCGCGGACGCATGCTATGCGTGTGTGCGTATGTTAGAGTGTGTGTGTATGTGCGAGTGTGTGTATATGTTTTTGAAAACACAAGAAGTCAAGGGAATAGGGTATTTTGTAGTCGGGGCACTCGACTACAGCTCCCTTACTTGTTTTTCCAAGTCCTTGGGAACTCGTATGAGTTTAACGTTGCTTCGCGCAAACGATTTACGGCACCGCCGCCTATATTGAAAACCAGGCCGAAGAAATGCTGGGCGAGGTCGCAGATTGCGAATTATTTGATGTGATGGAGTTAAATGGATTTTACGTTTGTAACGGTCTGAGGCAGGTCAATACGGTTGACCTAGACTATTACGCATACATACAAAACTACAGAAAAAATTAATAGTGTCAGCTGTCCATATTAGTGACTATAAAAGGAAAAAAATAAAACAGTCGAAGGCGACCAGTCCCAGCGGCTGCCAGGTTAAAAGTGGGAATTAAATTTATTTTTTCAGAACATTCGGACAAATCAAAGCCTACTAGAATAACAAACAAAAATTGGTGACTGAGTTTAATACTGCAAATTCGAATTTAACCTATTAGTCCAGTCAAGTTAGAATTTTTCGATGCATGAAATATACTATAAACCAGCCACATTTTTGATATTTGGTAGGGGACTGTCTAACATGCTTAAGCTCAAATTTGTGTCAATTTGTGGCATTGGGAACTGCCGCTATAACTTGGTCCATATCTCTGAAACTATTTCTTTTAGCCACAAATTTTCAAAGACAAGATAAAGACAAGTTAAGAATATTAGCATCACCTTTCTTTTTTGATCTCACAAATTTTCTGTGCGGGCAATAGTTTCAAGTTATGTACAATCAAAAATACATTTTTCACTTTTTGCCCTTTTTGCCATTTGCAACAACTTTCACATACAACATTTAGCTGTGCGACAATGAAACTCAAACTGAAACTCATTTTTTGCCTGAAACAGTTCGACAAAATCAAACTTTTTTTCAAAAGCCCGGGATGTGACCCTTAAATTCTAATAGAAGGGAGTTTGGTGAGCATCGCCTCATAATCTGTTTTTTAACTGAACCATAGGCTCGCGTTCTATGGCTACACACAGCGACAACAACTCTAACTCAATTGTTAATGGTTCAAGATAAAAATCTAAAAAAATTTAGGAAATACGAACAGGGTCGTTGGGAACGCAATCTCAAAAATAGGGGAAAGTTAACTTCGGCTCGGCCGAAGTTTTGTACGAATATCCAAAAGTTTTTCTAACTAAGACTACTTTTTGAACCTTACTTTTCTATGGGATCTATACTATATAGATGTCGATTTCGAAACTGAAAATTAGGAAAAGCAAAACACTGTTAATTACGAAATTTGGAGGCGATCTCATTTAAAAAAAAAAACGAGTTTTTCTCACTAGAACTTCTTTTTCTACCGATCATTCATACTACAGCTATATGCTATAGACATCCGATTTTGATAAAAACTTTGTAGAAATGTGTTAAAGTATATAAAATAAGAATTTGCCAATAAAAAGGACGTTTTCATAAAAACCAAAAAATTATTTCTCACTAGAACTAGTTTTTCGACCGATCGTTCCTATGGCAGCTATATGTTATAGTCATCCGATTTTGACCAAACTTAGTGAAATCATGGGAAATAATAGTAAACTAAGAAATACGTACTTTGGAGGCATTTCCATTAAAAACAAAAAAGTTTTTCTCACTAAGACTTGTTTTTCGATCATCAGATCCGGCCGGTTCCGACAAATGTGCAGCGTATATATACCAGAAGACTTCGTGCAAAGTTTGGTGAGGATAGCTCTAAAACTGACTGAGGAGATAGCATAGAAACAGTCAGACGGACAGACGGACGGAGAAGGCTAAATGAACTCAGATCGTCATGCTGATCAAGAACATATATACTTTATGTGGTCGGAGATGCTTCCTTCAATGCGTTACAAACATCCGCACAATTTTATAATACCCTTTGCAAGGGTATAAAAATACGCTTTATTCATACAATTGGTTAATGTACCTCCAGAAGGGGACAATCCTAAATTCATTTTCCCCATTTTTATACCCTGTTCCCATTGACCGCGTTTGCGCGTGCGTGTGTGCGTATGTTAGAGAGTGTGTGTGAATGTGTGAGTGTGTGTATATGTGTATGAAATCACAAGAAGTCAAGGGAACAGGGTATTTTGTAGTGGGGGCACTCGACTACAGCTGCCTTACGTGTTCTTGTTATACCCTTGCAGAGGGTATTATAAAATTGTGCGGATGTTTGTTACGCATTGAAGGAAGCATCTCCGTCCACGTAAAGTATATATATTCTTGATCAGAACGATGAGCTGAGTTGATTTAGCCCTGTCCGTCTGTCCGTCCGTCCGTCTGACCTTCTGTCCGTCTGTCTGGTTCTATGGTATCTCCTCCGTCAGTTTGAAAGCTATATTCACCAAACTTTGCACAAAGTCTATTGGTATATAAACGCTGCACATTTGTCGGAACCGGCCGGATCGGATGACTATAGCATATAGCTGTCATATGAACGATCGGTCGAAAATCTAGTTTTAGTGAGAAAAACTTTTTTGTTTTCATTGGAAACTCCTACAAACTTTGTATTTCTCAGGTAATTATGCTTTTCCTTGATTCCACAAAATATGGTCGAAATCGGACATCTATATAGTACAAGGTGGGCCAAAAGAAGTCACCGGGCCAAAAGAAGCCACCCTATTGGAAGATGCTCTTATATTTACAAATTTGTTATGCTTTTCCAAGATTTAACTAAATTTGGTCGAAATCGGACATCCATATAGTATAGCTCCCATAGAAAAGTAAGGTCCAAAAAGTAGTCTTATTTAAAAAAACAAACTGCAAGGGTATACAAAACTTCGGCCGGGCCGAAGTTAGCTTTCCCCTATTTTTTCCAATTGTAAGATCTAAGCGAACTTTTGATATTGCGTTCCCAATGACCCTCTCCGTATTTCCCGAATTTTGTAGAAAGTTTACTAAATTTTTCTTTAATTCTATTCGCAGTTTTTATAAATCAATGCACTACAGCCGAAGATAATAGCCCTATAATGCACTTAACTAATTTTTTAGGCCGAAAAATGGGTTTTCGGAATCAGCAGCCAATTTTACTTGGGGATAAACTGTCAATTCGTGGCCGGAGTGGCTCAGCGGTTAGTGTGCGCGACTGCTGAGCATGAGGTCGTGGGTTCGATCCCGCCTCGGAACATCTAATGAGAAGTTTTTTTCTTTGAATAAAACTTTACACCCGGCCACACCTCTTGCTGTTGGCGCCAGCATTGCAGTAATTAGCCATGAAAAGCCTCTCAAAAACTGCCGTTCGGATTCGGGGTTAAACTGTAGGTCCCCTTTCTCTTGTGCTAAAATTAGAAGCGCACAAGCCAAGAGATTGAGAGAGGCTCGGCTTTGGCCCCTTGGGGCTGTTGTCATCTTGACAAGCCGATTTTACTTTACAGTCAATTAGGGTGGGTCAAAATTTTGTTTTGTAGTGCCATTGCCTGTACTTTTGAAAATAGAAGCTAGTCTACCTTAAATACGAGGATTTGTTTTGCCACAACTTGACTTATGTTTTTATTCTTTTCCAAATCGTAAAATTCCGTGCTTGGATAAGGTTTAGAAATGATAATGCTCCGATTCAGCACTATAAAATTATTTTTGTAAGGTCAATAAATTGTGATAATTTTATAGTTTGGAAAAAATAATGACTTAAGTGATTCTTCAAACTGAACCTTTCTCTAAGAGAGGGATATCCGTTTCGGGATGTTAACATTGATATGTAGCTCACCAAATCAACATACACCAATACCTCGCTTAACGGCCTCAACTGGGACCGAAAAAATGGCCGTTAAAGTAAAACGCCGCTAAGTAAGTCAAGGTTTTTCAATATATTTCAATGAAAACTTTTCTAATTGGTTTCAGATAAACTAAAAACTTATATGAGTTTGGTCCTTAAAGAAATTTATGTTTTTAGTTCAGGAAATTGTATGTAAATTACAGGTAAACAAACTTTAAGCTTTTAAACTTAATTTGAACATGAAACTAAGTCAGTTTTGGGCATTTAAAATACGTCTAAAGTTGGCTGCCAAAGCGAAATCAAAGCTTTTTAAAATGTCTTTGTAGGGCAAATCGTCAGCATTAAAGTCTTCAGCAATTTTTGCGCTGCGGCTTTGAGAATGATTAGACAGGGACATTTTATCAATCAATTCATCATCCCAACCAAGAATTTTTTTTATAAATTCAATGGATATTGAATCGGCACTTTATTCATGAACATCTTCCTACTAATGTGTATTCATCCATGGCTTCATATTCTCTCATCTCTATATGCTCCAGATTTGTTATTGACTCCCTGTACAAATGCATGAACTGTTTAACACCATTCAACGTGTAGTCTACCAATGCTGATCTAGTAGCCGAAGCAACAATCTCATCCAGAACAGAAGATAAGTAATCAATTTGTGAAGAAGGATACTTTACGCGTTCAGGCCATAATTTCTCCCAGAACTTGTTCAATGATTCTGGAATAAGTTCCTTCCATTATTGATCGATAATCTTTACAGCATATTTTATGCTGAATTTCTTTTAAATGTCAGTCATTGAAATATTGGCAGTTAAATTTAAAATTAAGCGAAGCGTTTTCTGCAAATAATGAGCCTTAAACGTAGAAATGATACCTTGAACCACTTTGGGATGCATTTTTCTTGAGTAAATATCCCTTCAACTTCGGACAGAAGCATTTGGGAAAGCATTCCTCAAACATTATTTGTCATCTATCCAAACGATTAGCAAAAATTCCATTTTTGCTATGATGCAAGGTCTCTCACGGACAATACCTAGAATGCGAGTACCTATCAGTTATTTTTCAAAGGTCCTTTTACTTTAACAGATATTTTATCTTAGTCAGAGTGCTTGTTTAGCCGTCTCAAGGTCGGGGAGTGCTTATAATTCAAAAATCCTCAAGAAATCAACAACAATTGATATGAACATATGGACACAAGCATGACCGTGTTTCGTCTAATACCACAAATCTAGACTCTTCAGTGAGATTCTAACCGCTTTCCACACCAACAACCATTAACAATTGCCTCTATATAAGTGAAGATGTAGCCGAGTTTGAACTTGTGAATTGTTATTGTATCTTTTTAATTTGCGCGTACTGTTCGAACAGAAGATATTGCCAAGCTTATTATAGAGCAAACCGGTGATACTCTTTCTCTTTCATTCAAACGACGCAAAACTTTCAATTTAACATCTAAGGAAATAGTTTTATGTGCCACACCGGTGCCATGGCTTGCTTGCTAACATGTGATCAGTTACCGGTGATAATCCTTTTGAAAATTCGCACTAATGAACAGTGTGTCCACAATTATAAAAAAAAACAAAGGATCTATATTTTTCTAAACAATAACGTCAATATTGTTCCTCCTACTGATCCTCGACATGACCGACTTTTTAAGATAAGGCCAGTTGTGGAGAAACTGAACAAATATTTCGGTAATGTAGCAATGGAGCAGTTCCTGTGCGTTGATGAGCAAATCTGCTCTACCAAAGCTCGAAAACAAATGAAGAGGGATTTACCCAACAAACCTCACAAATGGGGATATAAGATTTTGCTGCTAGGCGGTATTTTTGGCTTCTGCTACAAATTTGAATTTGATACAAGCAAAGAAAACATCGTATTGCCACAAGAACCTGATCCAATTGCGTTATGAGATTGGCCAGAGAAATACCAAGGCACCAAAACTATCGCTTATATTTTGATAATTATTTTACATCCTTGCCTCTCTTGAAACTATTAGCTGATGACGGACATTTGGCATTGGGTACAATTAGGAAGAACAGAATTCCAAATTGCAAGTTGGATGATTTCTCAAAGGGAAAGAAAATTCCACGTGGCACCTATTTGGAATATGTCACAAATTATGACGGAGTTGACATATCGTTAACATCATGGATGGACAACAAAGAAGTTACATCGGCTTCTAGTTATGCTGGAGTTGTTCCCAAGGATTCTGCCCGTCGATTCGATCGTCTTAAAAAACAGCACATTGTAATCAAACGTCCGTTTTCTGAGACGCAGTATTACAGCTATATGGGAGGCGTCGACCTGACAGCATTATAGAAAGGTACAAAATTTCCATTAGAAGTCAAAGGTGGCACGTTAGAGTCTTTTACCACCTTCTAGACCTAACTGTGAGCAATGATTGGCTTTTATAAGCTAAGGCGTCCACTGAAAAGTTGCTTAATTCAGCTGATTTTCGACTACAAATAGCAGAAGCGTTGACTAAATTGGACGCAACAAAATATAAGGGAAAACGTGGCTCTAGTATCCAACATGCATTGGATGAAAAAGAAGCTAAAAGGGAACAAATTTCGACTGACAAAAGGCTGATGTGGCTGCAAGTATCCAAACTGCACTGGATTCTCCCAAACGGAGTGCGATAAATGTGGCGTTTTTTTGCTTTAATAAACGTAATAATTGTTTTAAAAATTTCCATTTAAAATAATACATATATAAATAAATGCATTAAAAATTATGTAAATGTTTAGTGAATATGAAATTCATGCTATGGGCAGTTCGGGAAGAACTTTCTCCTTAAACACATTTGATGCAGAAATGCATCACACCCTCTTTTTTGAAAAACAAACCAAAAAATAAAATAAAAAAAATAATATAAAGTGTATTTTTTATTTTCATTTGTCTACCAAACAAAAAGAATAATGCAAATCGAGGCCGCTAAGTGAAACTTGGTGCTAAATATAGTGTGGCCGTTATAAGTATGCCGTTAAGCGGGGTGGCCGTTAAACGAGGAATTGGTGTATTATTAATTGAAGCTCAATTTTTTTAACATAAAGATGTGTTTACTTTTAATATTTAGCATATTTCAATAGTGGTATTCTGAAAGTAATTTGCTTTGTGCGTGCATCACTGCTCCGACAGCTCTATACAAATTGAGAAGTGTGCCCAGAAAAAGTAAGGAAAGTACGAAATCAACTTCGAGGCTGATTAGGATTTGATTTTATTTTATTGTGACTATTTGTTGCACCCCGCGCTTCGTGGTTGTTTAAGTTTTGCTGATACTTAAATGTGAAAAATTGTAAGTTTTTGCATTTCAAATTTAAGTAATTAAATGAACTAGGTATTTAAAGCTTGCATTTTAGAATGCCTTTTGTACAAATAGACCAGCGGTCTAAAGTGGACGATGTGATAAGTGCTCGAGTTTTTGGAATGTGTTTGAGGGAATTTATTTGCATAATTCTCCCTCAATTCTTCCACCATTTTGTCCTGCCTTTTCCTATTAAGTTCTGACAAATGGCAAAAGTCACTTCGCTTGACCTAATTAATTGAATTAACTTTTGTAAAGTAGAAACTAGTTTTTACAATTTAATTCATAATTTTTTGGTTTCCCTCCTTTGTTTGAATTGGCGCCAATTGTTCTGCAAACGAAAGCAAATCAAAATGAAATCAGGGCTGTTCCGTCAACTGCTTTTGAAAGCAAATAACTATCAAGAGTACCACAAATATAAAGTATTCGAAGAGCAGAATCAAAAATATCGCCCAGAAATATAGCTTCGGAAAAATATTCGATAACGATATATGGTTTTTTTGTAAAAAAATATAGATATTTCAATATATCGTGGCGAGTTGTGGAACACTGCCATGGTATGGCCCCTGCATAGCACAATAAAACTTGTGGCTTCAAAGAATTGTCAAGTGACTTACCTTTGCGGCACATAAAAATGGTTTGTTAAATTAATTGACAAATGAAAAAAACGAATTCTGAAATTTTTGTATTTTATAAAATAGTAGTTTTTTCTTGTTTTTCTTTATTATCATTTCTCATATTCATTCATTCTGGTTGCTGCTGATGTTCATAATCATAATTAATTAGTTTACTTAAAGTCAATTAATTAATTCTTCTTTTATTTTATAATTAAATTAATAGTTAAATGTTTTTTGTTTTTGTTCTTCTTCTTCATCTTTGTTGTGTTCCATTTTGAGGAAAACTAATAGCATAGTTTTTCAATTGAAATTTGTTTTTAATACATATTTCTGCTTTGTTTTCTTTTGTGTGTTTTCTTTGTATATCAATTTATGTAATTTATTTTAATTAATGTTTTTGTAAACTTATGCTGAGTTTATATTTTAATTTTGTTTTTTTAACTTATTAGTTATTTGTTTCTTTTTTGTTTTGTAATTAAATATATATATATATATTTCATAGAGTTTATTTACAAGTTTTTGTTTCAAGTGGGTTTTTGTGTGGCAGATTGTAAATATGAAGCTAGCACAAACATATTCAAAGGTTCCAAGAAAAATGTTGGTGGCAGTTTAATAAACTATGTAATAATACCGTAAGGTGAGTAAAAATTAAATAAGAACCTTAACAGACTTTCTTCAGCGGCGCACAACTGAATGAGATCGAGCTGCTGTTTGATATTCCCATTTCTTCTACATTTTTCCATTATTCCACAGTTTCTGAGTCTTCAAAGATATAATTTAAGTAATAACAAAACCGTGTGGTGTTTTGAATATCATTCTAAGGTAAAACTACTTTAATTTGAATTCACAGGTGCGGAACAGACCTGTTTTTGGCCCATTAAATTCTTCAGAACCTCAAATAGGCCCTCAACTGGATTTTCCAAAGAACAGCCGAAGCGTCTGTATTGAGATTTGGATTGATATGGGCATATTCTAAAAGTGAAATTAAATGCGCTGAAGTTCCTATTAATTGGTATTCATAGTTTTGCAGTTTTACTTGAAATTTCTTCATATCATCTTCTAGTGATTCGAATAAAACTGATACATTTTTCTTTGTAAGTTTGAAAATAATCTCACAAAAAATTAAAATTTAAAATATTTAAAATTTCTTCAATCATGAAAAATAAATAATTTTGCGTGTTGAGCAAATGGTTACCGCCATATGCCTATACTCTGGACGTTTAAGAGCAAAACTTTGACGATTCGGAACGCAGTTTAGAGCGGTTTAAACAAAATAGTTCGAGTTTTCTATTTACCGCATCACAATGGATGAAAGTTGGATACATTATTACAAACAAGTACGTATCAATGTACGTATCAGGCTTTGAAGGACCCTATCCTTATAAGATTAATGTTATTTAGGAAATTGAAAAAATGTAAGTTGATTTGTTGACGTCACCAGGATTTTGAAACATTTTCTGGTATGTATCTAAAATTTAAGTTTATGCAATAAACAAAACTGCGAAAAGTGTTTACTTCATTCCGCTTCGCCGCTGGTTAAGTCTGTTGGGTCTTAAGTTCAATTTAAAGCAAATTTTTGTCTCAAAAAGTGGGACTACATTTTTAATGAGAATTCTTACTGAACACAAAAGCAACTAGATTGTGGTTTAGTACTTCTATTCGAATAATTTGCACCTCAAGTGATGTCTTTGTTCGTAGTTTAGTTATACTTGATCAGTCATGACTCATGAGAGTGGTTTTCTTTCTTGGTTGAGTTTTCTGTGTTTTAGTTAGTTAGTTTTTTTTTTTTTTGAGCATGCCAATACGAAAACTCACACACACACATAAAGACAAAAACAAAAAACATAAACTAGTAACAAATACAAGTACATACATGTTTTTTTTTTATACAAAATACATTTAACATTAAACATAATCAGTGGCTGGGTAAAACAGCGTTTTCTTTTTTAAACATAAAGCTTTAAACCTAATACAAAATGACCTTCCAACACGAAATTGTGTGTCTAGAATTAAAATAAAAAAACTTTCATTCTCGAGAAGTGTAAAAAATTAGTTTTAGCAGCATTCAAAGTTGAGGTTTTTTGGCAACAAATTGAAAATTCTGAATTTGCTAGTTTACAAATGCAATTTTGACGGCTGAATTAAACATTTAGCCTTTTGTTACACACAACGTTAAATACAGAGTAAATGCGTTTTTGCTTGTTGCCGCTTAATTAATTCGCACAGTTGTTTCCTTTATACATATTTATGCGTTTTTAAATGTTTAATTAATTTCATTGATGGATTTTTTAGTATTAGTTACTGTTTTTGTTGCTGCTGCTGCCTTTGTAAATATATCATCGTTTATATATTATGCATATTGCCTTTTCAATTATTTATAATAATAATGATTTCCATTTAGTTTAATAAAAAATATCGCTCATTTTTCTTTTCTTGGTTTAAATAAAAATAATTAGCATAAAAATTACATTTACATTTAATTTGAGTTCATTTGATTTCTGTTTTTGTTGCTGCTGTTGCAGCTGCAGTTGTTGCTGTTTTTTTAGTCGCTTTGCCTTTGGTCGTTTTGGCTGTCAAACTTTGCTATTGTTGGGCGCCCGCGTCGTTGATTCGTACTGACCACGGCCCAAGGCTGCATAGGCATCGGCATAGGCATGTTGTTGCTGCTGTTGTTGATGCTGCTGCTGCTGCTGCTCCTGATGTGGCTGTTGCTCATGCAGCGATGTTGGTCGACTATAGCTTACTTGTAGCGGCGGCGGCGCGACGCCTAAAGAAGAAAACATTAAAATTATCATTTAGTTTTCTTTTGTTTGTACTTTAAGGCTATGATATATATTGTTAATGGTTTTAGTAGGATTTCTTTCAGTACGCTAACCTTTAAGTCCCTTATTTAAACCTATTTAATCTTTAAAATGTGATATTGCCCCGAAACAACAACTTAATTATTTTAACTTTATGAACTTTAAAATTTCAGACTTTATTTCCGATCGCACATAAACAATTTTGAAAAATGTTTCAGACTAATTACGATATCAAATATTACACATTGCGACAAAAATCAACTTTTTGTCTGTCCTGGGAAAGGGACCCATAAAATGTGAAACTAGAGGCAACAGGTAGCAACACTTCATACCCAGTTTTTCTTGATCACCCTAAGTTCACGTTTAATAGGCACGTTTATACTAGCAACACGCAGTTTCTGGTTTCTGGTTAAAAATAGATGAAAGCTTACATTTTGAAAAATTCACAAATGATAAAAGGGTTCACTGCAATGGCTATACTAAATTCCCGCCTCCAATGGACAAGTAGTTAGTACCCCGCCCATAGAGGTCAAACTTAGAGACTTGATTCTTTGGAAAACCACTCGGTAGAATTTCAAGATTTTAAATTTATTGAGATACTGACCCATAAATCGTGCCCTCAAGCGATGGTAACGTGCAACTAAAAACGGCTATTATATCCACATTGACCATACCCATTATCGAGTCCATATAGCTCACAAATTATAGATTAAAATAGACCGAATTCCGTTTTTAGATTCACCGTCGATGCCTTAGTTCGCGGACTATGGGCATTTTTGTACAAGCAACTGCCTTAGAACAACATTGACCATTTATTTCTTTTACTTTAAAATTATAAAATGGATACACACATGTCAAAAACGTCCTTTACAATATGAAAATGCATCAGTGTAATTGGCCAACGAGATAGCAGACCGTTAATAAATCTAACAGTGCTAGCAGAATATTTCTTCTAGCTAGACCACTATAAAAGTCCCCATAGACATTTCATTCCAATTCTTTTATCTTAGAGCTAGGAAAGGCATACCGCATAAATTAAGATGTCTCCGACTCATTGATAAGGATATATACGATTGCGATTGGATAGGGCAAATGTGTAAAATATTTATTAAAATTTGGTGTGCATAGTATGCTTTGAAGCTTTACATTTTTTCAAAATGCGTGAAATATTAACAAACATTTAAGTTTATTGACATTTAAAGTAAAGTAAACGATAAATGCCTTTCAGCAATCGTTGCATTTTGTTTTATCAACGTCTTAAGATACTCTTGTCCATTCATTTGATTTACATTAATTAAGAGCTTTATATCCAGATCAGAGTTCTATCTAGGTGAAACAGCTCTTGAATGTTTCAGATCAGGGCTAATTTGGATAGCACTGTTAGATTTATGGGAGGTCCACTACGGACATTTTTGAATAAAACTTTCCATTTTCTTGCTGTCAATAAACAATTTTACTTAAGAGATTAATTGCATAATTTTGGCAAAGCTGCTAATATTCGAAATGATCAATGTTGTTCTGTACAAAAATGCCCATAATCCGTGAACCAAGGCTTCATTGGTGAAATTGAAAACGCAGTTTTGCCTATTTTTCCGTCGACTTTATGACCTATATGGAGTAGTTCGTGGGAGAATCTTAAAATGGTACTCCATCTCGCGGTTTTTTGGCTGACGAGTGCCACCTCTTAGGAACATGCAATAGCCCATTATGCCATCATAAATTTAGTTTTTAATAAAACTCTACCGTGCGGTTTTAAAGATATTCAAGGATGTAGGTTTGGCCCCTTCTGGAGGTACCTTAACCATTTGTACGATAAACGCGATCACTTGATATTATGATTCCAATGACACTGTCCGTGTTTTCTGAATTTTGTAGATTTTTATCTTGAAGCATTAATAATTAAGTCGAAATTGTTGTCGCATTGTGTTGCATTGTGTTGCTAGTACAACAGTACCCATAGAACTCGGACCTAGGCTTTAATTGAAAAACTGGGTATGAAGTGATGCTTACAGAAGACCCTTCTATCCGAATTTATGGGTCCCATCTCGGGTTTTTTTTCCCAAAAGTTTGATTTTCTCGAACTGTGTAATTCATGCATTCTATCCTTGGAAGTTGCAGATTGAATTTCCTGAATTCTGAACCTTCTTCAGTTGGTAGTGATTCTCCACCTGTTCTTCTTGGTTTTTTAATTGGTAAGCTCATACTTTGCAGGGTCCTTACGATTTCTACTGCACTCCCGCTCTATATGATAATCCTTACACGGTGTCGTCGCGAATATTAATATATGAAAGCCATATAATTCTTACTTACGACTTTAATATATCGCGTAATAGTCAAAAGTTCAAAATTTATGTTTGGAATGTTTTGTTTGGTTTCATTTAAAAACAATGTTATAAGCCGAACCGCTGTTTTTCAAATTCCATGTACCTCTGAATCGGTTCGCAATCCTGATTTTTACTTTAGTAAGTGCTATCCATTTCACCCTTTATGCGTGTGTACGTCAAGAAATTAAGAGAAGCTCAATCTTGGCCCTTTTGGGCTGCTGCTCA